>JANIJF010213848.1:0-10763 GCA_024520955.1 Erythroxylum bequaertii | reverse complement strand
ACTTCGTGAATTACTTGGTCGCTGGAGTTACACTTGACGGAATTACCTCACAGGGTAGCTACGCTGAAGCTCAGGTTCGATGGTTTGTTCTGTTTAACTCTTTCTCTGTTGTCTTTTTATGTCGGGTATTTAGTTAGATTCTGTTTTATTTTTGTTTCTGTGAGTGTTTTTCTTTTGGAAATTACTAAGTGTGGATTGAGTTTATTTGCAGGCAAGGTACTTGTTCCCAGATGAGGCCAAAGTTCAAGAACTTGTCAGTGAGTTGAAGGAGAAGAAAATAGGAGTAGTTGCTCACTTTTATATGGATCCTGAAGTTCAGGGTGTATTAACTGCTGCGCAGAAGCATTGGCCTCACATCCACATATCCGATTCTTTGGTCATGGCGGATAGTGCGGTTAAGATGGCAAAAGCTGGGTGCAAATTTATAACTGTTTTAGGTGTAGATTTTATGTCAGAAAATGTTCGGGCAATTCTTGATCAGGCTGGCTTTCAAGAGGTTTGTATCTTTCTACTTATGGTAGGGCAGTAGGACTTTTAGTCAGGTTAGATATTAATTTTTGTAGTCGGTGAACGATTGGCTTAAGCAGCATCAGAAATTTGAAAACAATCCCAATACGAGCGCAAGCTGCATGGCTACCTAGATCATACTTCTCGTTTATCTGAATTAGTTCGCGAAAGGCAGAATTTTCTTTTTCCTTTTCCTTTTGCTCAACTTTGTTGCTACCTTCTAACAGATTAGCTAAGGTGTGATGCATTGTGTTTGTGCTAAATACTAGGGATGCAACTCATGGTTCTGTCTCTCAAATGCAGGTTAGCGTTTATAGAATGTCAAATGATCGAATTGGTTGCTCTTTGGCAGATGCTGCATCTAGTCCTGCTTATATGAATTATCTTGAGGCAGCTTCCGCAGTCCATCCTTCTTTGCATGTTGTATACATAAATACTTCTCTTGAGACAAAAGCTTATGCTCATGAGCTCGTTCCTACAATCACCTGTACTTCTTCTAATGTTGTTCAAACTATCCTGCAGGTTTGTAATCTATAAACATCTAGTGTTAATATATTGAAGTTTGTAATTAATCTCCCATTGGTTGTCACATAATTCACTTTTTTTCTTTCTCCATTCCCTTTCTCAACAGGCCTTTTCTCAAATTCCAGACTTGAATATATGGTATGGTCCTGACTCATACATGGGGGCGAATATTGTACAGTTGTTTCATCAAATGACAATCATGACCGATGAAGAAATCGCTGAAGTGCATCCAGCACATAATAGAGATTCCATTAAATCTTTGTTGCCTCGCTTGCATTACTATCAGGTGATCATACTTTTTTAGTCTCAGCCAATAAACTTCAAGGTCGCGTGTTTCATAATATTCCTAGTGTCTTATGCATACTTGATCATAATTTATGAACAAACTTGTGGTCTAGTATGTTCAATGATGTTTACACGTTGCATTTGACCACTTAGGCTGTTTAATGGAGAAGTTGGACTGTTTTTTGTCTTACAACGTCACTGTTGCATCCAATAATTTCTTTAAGATTCTTAAGCTTCCAGCACTTGGACGAGTTGCTGAGCATGTAAGCCAGTGTTGATCATGGGCAAATTCTCATTGATATTAGAATAGTCAATGGTCTAATCCTTTGGCCCCATTTTTATTTCTTATTGATTCATTTACTATAATGAATACTGATAATGAGAAATGGATGGTGTTGTGGTTTTCTCAATGTTGAAACACAAAAGGAAGCATTCATGAAAAAGTAAATCAGCCATCATTGCTTCTTGCTTCTAATTTCTTCCTTTAACTTACTATTATATTTATCAGTTAATCTCTTGTTACTGCATTGCTTCATGAATTTTCTGATGGTATAAAATTTTTTCAACAGGATGGGATATGCATTGTTCATCATCTCTTTGGACATGAAGTTGTTGAGAAGATAAATGAAATGTATTGTGATGCTTTCTTAACTGCACATCTGGAGGTCCCTGGGGAAATGTTTTCCTTGGCCATGGAAGCCAAGAGAAGAGGAATGGGGGTAGTTGGTTCCACCCAAAACATATTAGATTTCATAAAGAAGAGAGTTCAAGAGGCAGTGGACAGAAATACCAATGATCGGCTTCAGTTTGTTTTAGGAACCGAATCAGGAATGGTCACGTCAATAGTTGCAGCAGTACAGAGTTTATTAAGTTCTCCAAAATCTACTGATGGAGCCAAAGTTACTGTTGAAATTGTCTTTCCTGTCTCTTCAGACTCTATAACAAAGCCATCATTTAATTCATCCACGGGTCTGAAATCTGCTCATGTAGGCAATTGCATATTACCTGTTATACCCGGAGTAGCTAGTGGGGAGGGATGTTCTATTCATGGTGACTGCGCATCCTGCCCATACATGAAGGTTGGTACTTCTCTATCATTATTCACTGCAATTTACATCAAAGCCCATTCTGTTGTGTGTTTCAATTAGGTGAATTTGCTGTAACTTTTTGTTGGAGATTGTATATGTAATTTCCTGGACCAACGTATTCATAAGTATCTACTGCTAAATTCTCCTACATATCAGGGAAACCCTTCATGCAGATAGGTATCTATTGCTTTATAACCCTTATAAAGCTGTTACTTTTAGTAAGCAACATGGCCAAAGATCCATTCTTGAAACAAGTTTTTTGTTGTCCAATTTTTGCCACAAATAGGCTTTCTAAGATGTTTTTTTTGGCTCGATCTTCCAGATGAATTCTCTTAATTCTCTCCTAAAAGTTACTGACCACCTTCCTCACAAGAAAAACACAATTGAGGCCTATGAAGCTGCAAGATTTAAATTGAAGACGGCCAATGGAAACTCAATTGCTGACGTGGGTTGTGAACCAATATTGCACATGAGACACTTTCAGGTAGTCTTTCTGGAAATGTGAATCTCTTAGCTTCATTATGGGGATTGTTGCATCTAGAATTCTCACTTTCTTTGGATTCCATTGCAGGCTTCCAAGGAACTACCGGAGAAACTTGTCCGCCAAACTCTCCACTCAAATGGTGATGGGAAGTCAGCGTTATAAACAAGATAAAACCTGCATTTGCAAGCTGGGTTACTGTTACTATATGGAGGAAGTAACGGACAAGAACAGGGAAGCAGAATGTTGTTATAACAAAGGAATGATCCTCTCACTTTCCCTCCCTTGGACCAGTTCCAGTTTTTTAACTTGTTTACTTCTCACAGGATATTAGTACTGTTAGTCCCCATAGGAAATTGAAAGAAATTGCAATATTTTCATCTTGTTGTGTTATAGCTGTACAAGCGAGTACAGTAGTTGCATGATTGTTGGAGGAACAAGCATGAAACTGCTTTATTTTTGGGTACACACGCAGAGTTCCGTTGTTGGTTATGTATGATGGACTCATCAGAGGAATCAAAAGTTCAATAAAAGACATAACAAATACTGATTTGCCATATTTAAAACAATATAACGTTGGCATTTTCAGGTCAGTCATTCACCAGCAAAGAAACAGTTGGAATTGGCATAAACAAAGTTAGAAACAGGAATCAAAATGGTTATTATAACTTTAGTTGGTGTTTAGAAACAGGAATCAAAATGGTTTTTATAACTTTAATTGGTGTTCTATTTAATAAGTATAGAAGGTAAATCGCTTTGTAATTTAAAAAGATAGTGATTTACTATCAATGTTTAACGGTTATTTGGTGCAATTATTTTGTATTGTCATGATATGTTTTAATTTAATGTATAATTTAGAAATAAGAGGGCAAGTTTTAGAGTAACCGACAAAGTTATTTTCCTTGCGCACTTTGGGTTTGGGACATGTTTTCTAGCGTTTTAGTTGCAAATGGATACGTAACACGGGCGGTTGATATGTGATATGTCCTCGATCGACACGTTTTAGTTTGCTTTAACTGATCGTAAGGTTCCTAAAGAGCATATATACGTCCCTTTTTGTTCTTTTTGGAAACTCCGGTCTTTTCCCCACACAGAGATACCACGCTTCCATTACAAACTGTACGCTCCCTGATCTCCTGCGCTCCTGGTCAGATCTTTTTCTTTTTAATTTAACTAATTTCTCATATTCCTGTCCTTGCTTCTGTAACTTGCCAATTTAATCTATTTTTTATCCTTTTCCTTGTTTTAATTTTAATTTCTTGTTTTGATCCCGATTTCCCTACTTCAACCAACTTGTTTCGATGCCTTTTGTTCTTGGCTAACGCTCAACCAACTTGTTTCAATGCCAAATCTGTGTTTATTCTTTATGTCCAGCTAAATTTAGATTTTTCATGGGGTATTGTTCAGAATGTTTCTTTTTGGTTCAGTCTCGTCCATTTTGGGCTACTTCTCCACTACCTCTTTCTCCAATCGTTAGCTCTTTCTGTATATATATTTGCTAGGAGTTTAAAATCAGACAATAAATATGCATATTTTAATGGCAAAATTACATCGCATTGTTGGGTATTTCTTTCAATGTTATTTTGGTTTAATATGATATATTCTGTCCTGGGTTTTTTCTGGTTTGACGAAACCTTTGGTGAACTGCTGAGTAAGTTTCAAGGTACAGATTCCGCAAATGTTCTGTTCGATAGGTTTATCAGAGTTCCTGAGTGATTGCAACACCATGTAGTTTCTCACTTTTAGCAAACCCCACCCCGAAAGATTAATGCAATTAAAGAGGATTCCCCTTTTTTTTCAGTCATCAAAATTACTGGGGGAACTCATAGCTTGTGCAAGTGCCTTTTAGTGGTTAGCAAACCACCCCGAAAGATTAATACATTGAAAGATAATTCCACTTTCTTTTCGGCCACTAAATTTACTGGAAGGAACTTGTAGCTCGGCGTAAGAACTTCTCAGTGGTTTGTAAGTTATATATAAGTAATTTTAGACCGACAAGATACTGCACTTCTATTGAAAACAAAATTTTATGTTAAAGCTTTGACATTTGTAGAACTTTGTGCAGCACAATTATCATCATGATACCTGCTTAATCCCTTTTCTTTGGGGGAAAGGAATGTGGCTTCTTTAAGAATAATAAACGTGTCTCTTTCCCTCTTGTTTCATTGTTCTTTTAAGGGATTTGTTTGGTTGATTTGTCCCACAATAATTCTTCTTGTTATATTGATAGGGTATCTGTGCTAGCCCTATGGGGTCAATACATGCTTTAGAAAGTGCACAGGGGAAGCTGCCACTCTTTTCCTTTGGGGTTATCTCCGATGTTCAATATGCTGATATTCCCGATGGAAAATCATTTCTTGGTGTTCCCCGATATTATCGACATAGCTTTAGTGTATTGCAAAGGGCAATAGAAACATGGAACAACCAACAGAAGCATATTTTTGTGATCAATTTTGGAGATATCGTGGATGGCTTTTGTCCCAAGGACCAGTCCCTAAATGCTGTGAGGAAAGTAGTGACAGAATTTGAGAAATTCAAAGGTCCTGTGTATCACATGATTGGAAATCATTGTTTGTACAATCTTCCACGAGAAAAGTTGCTCCCATTATTGAAGATTGAAAGTTTTGATGCTCATGCATACTATGATTTTTCACCTGCTCCAGGATTCAGAATCGTTGTACTTGATGGCTATGACATTAGTGCCATTGGATGGCCTCCAGATAATCCAAATACATTGCAGGCGATTTTATTTCTGAGAAAGAAGAACCCTAATTCGGATAAGAACAGCCCGGAGGGACTAGTGGGCCTTGACAGGAGGTTCCTTATGTTCAATGGGGCTGTTGGGAGAAAACAGATGGAATGGTTGGATAATGTTCTTCAAGAAGCAATGAAGTTAAACCAGAAAGTAATTGTTTGTTGTCATCTGCCTTTAGACCCTGGTGTGTCATGCCGAGAAGCACTTCTCTGGAATTATGATGAAGTGTTGAATGTCATACATCAATATGGTTGTGTTAAGGCTTGCCTATCTGGACATGATCACAAAGGCGGGCATTCAATCGATTCTCATGGAGTACATCATCGGTCCTTTGAGGCAGCCCTTGAGTGCCCTCCAGGCACAGATGCATTTGGATACATTGATGTTTATGATGACAGATTGATACTTGTTGGTGCAGATAGAATGAATAGCACAAGCATGCTCTTCCACCCTTAGGAATACATGTAGAGTACCTTGCACAAGTAACCATTCTTTAATACAGTAGTATTACATTTTCTTAATCAAAAGCATTAAAACATTTGAAAGGAAGATATTAACATAAAACTTCAACTGTGGACAAAATTCAGTCCAAAGCCCTTTTTCTGCTGAGCCTGATAGATGTTTGGATTGTGGTAGCAATTGCAATTATTTACATCTTCCGGTTGCCCTGCAATTTTGTTTGGGAAAACTGTGTCGGATTGAGTATCATATTAATTCAGCCATGTGATGACATTACTTTTATGATGAACGAAGCTTTTATATATGTCGTAGCCATCTTCATATGCTGTGATATTACTCTGTGTTAAATTTGATGCAGCTTTCGACTAGTATTCATTACCCAAACAACAGCGTCACCTTGTTGATAGTTTAAGTGCTCATATCACAAAGGTGTCTTTACTTGCATGTGACATATAATCTGTGCTCACTTTTCTGTCAGCTTCCTGTCAATTGAATTTATCTTACGTGTAAGATCATGTGCTGCAATCCTCCCTTTTACGGAAGTTGGCCATAAGCCTTGTTAGTTGTTGAAGCCAATGGATCTCTTACGTAAGGTAAGTAAAATAATTCAGTGCCACAAGTTCAACAGAATATGTGCACAGATCCTGTCGGCTTTCTGTCGTTTGCCATGTGTTGCTATTCCCCCTTTTATGCAAGTTTTTCATAGGCCTGTACTTGTCGATATCTAACATAATCTCAATTAGTAAAATAATTGCGTACCCCAAGCTCAGAATTCAATAATGCACTTCCTACAGATGACCTTGAACAACGCTTCTGACTTTCGAAGATATTCATGTCAGTCGAGGACGATAATCATCGTATTTGCTTATTTTTGACTGTAACTAAAGCAATTCTTACAGTTTCTATATATAAGCAACAAGAAAAGGTAATAACCCATCAGCAGCGTATCCCAATAATAGAACCTGATATGCACGATAAACCTGGTGCAGATACAAGAAAAGTAAACATACTAGTATACCCCATCTGTCTTTCACTTCTCTTGGGTGCCCTTTGTCATTCTCTTTTCAACGAAGAAGATGCAGAAGAGAGCTAGAACAGAGAAACCACTGAAAAAAATGGAGGCAATGTCAAGCGACAAATGGCGTCCTGTGATTGCCTTAATCTTGAAAAGGTTAGTGTTGGCCTTTGTGGTCTGCCCAAAAGCCGCCTGGCGATCCTTGGAGTCGTATGCATAGGCGCGTACGAAGTACTTAGCAGTGGGGACATCAGTCTCCACCGTCCATTCAAAGGTTTGTAAGGAGTTATTGGCAGATCAGTTTTTTTTTTTAAAGTAATGAATTCAATTAAAAAAGGTGTAAATTACAAAATGTCCAAAGTTATAACTTTATGGTGAGGAACTAATACAGAAAATAAGTAACTACAATATCAAAAATTTCAAAAGTAGCATCTCCTATAAATTGCATCCATCCATACTCCTTGAACTCTTTTGCCTTATCAAAGATTTTATAATTTTTCGTCTTACATTTGTAACGCACCAACATAGCAAAGCCTATCTTGAAGACATTTTGGTCCTCTCTATTAGTCCACCTTAACTCATTGTCCAAGATATACAATTTATCCAACCAAGATTTTGGTTTTGTAGTCTAAAAACGTTAAGAAATGCATTCCATATTGGCAACTTAGGTTAAGAATTCGAAATTTGATTCTGTCTCTAGTACCCAAACAGTGTAGTGCAGCTAACCATAGAATAAAAGAATGAGCTAGTGATATACCTAAGCCCCATATGAGAGTGTGGAAAGGGAATTTGACTATTAGACCTAGTAACAATTGCTTACAGGATTGAGCAGTAAATACATGAGACTTGTGAAGTTCCCATCTAATTACATCCTCTTTGGCTTGGTCTAGAAGATATGTAACTAAGTGTTCTACAATCATTCCAATTCTTCTACTTCTGTGGAAAGGCCAATGCCATGTATTGTTTTAAATTAGCACCTGCACTTTAGTATATTCTGGGATAGAACCTCTTAAAGCTGGAAAGAGTGGAGTATTACAAAGAGGCCCCAATTCATGCTAACGATCAAACCAAAAAGAACTGCTTAACCCATTACAAATTTAGTGCTTAATATCAGGGCGCATGAATGACCTAGTGTGCAAAATTTGTCAAAAGGTATATGATTAAGTTGGTTTCTGATATAGACCAGATTTTTTTTTCGGATTTGGTACATGGGGACCCACCTCACACATAAGCTTTCTTTATCACAACTAATGCTGCACAATTTTTTAGCTAATAGAATTTTGATCATTTTGTTAGTTGAGTTGATTCCCAAACCCCCATTCTTCTTAGGAAGACACATGACACTCCATATGACAGGAATTTATTACTCCATTTAGAGATTTTTCTGTTCACCTTGTCAATAAGGAGCTTGCATTCAGCGTCCTTACGCTTATTAGTAGAGATTGGAACCCCCCAAGTATGTAAATGGTAGTTAATGAATAATGAGTCCGGCATCTTTGTTGTGGATGCTTTCGTTGGGAAATCTTATACCAGAAAAAGAAAGTTTCAAAATTGATATTCTCTTTTATTTTCAGTTTATTGTTTCCTTGTTTGGCTGGGAATAACCATTCTTATTCCATATGGAGTTTAAAGATAAAGGACTTATATAAATATAATAAGACTCATCCTTATTTAAAGGAACAGTTAGGAAGTCAAAAGATATAAGACTTCTATGTTTGTAATATGACTGATCCTTATTTAAAGGGACATAAGATAAATAAAATGGAAGTTCAGAATTTAATCAAAAACTAAGAGATTGGAGTTCTCTTTTATCAAACTCTAAGGTTTCAATCTCCTTTGAATGAGTCTGAATTTTTATCCAAAATAGGTCGACAAAAGAATCGCAATAAAGGGAAGATAATTGAATTCGATTTCCTGATCAATCATTCGGTAACTTGATCCTGTTCGCATACATCTAACAATTTGATATGAGAGCCAATCACCATGGGCGATGAGATACGAGCATTACTACAAGAAGAGCGGACTGTTACGGAATTAATTATGGAGGCTAAATTTTTGGATTTGAAGGAGCAGTTGGATAGTCACTTAAAACATATCACTCACCAATTTCAGGAACAGATGAAAAACCTGATTTCTAATTTGAGCAAGACCACAATGGGGGATGGTGAGGCCTGCAATAACACGGCTTGACCGAGTCCCATACCTACACCAACGATTGCAGGGACAAGCACAAAGCCACCAACAGGAGGAGTATTTTTCGCAAATGGAAGAGCTGTTTTGAGATTCACAAAATTGGATTTCCCTACTTTTGATGGAACAGAGGACCCATTAACCTGGCTCCATCATTGTGAGCAGTTTTTTGAAAATCAGCACACCAGCGACGCAGACAAGGAGAGTTTGGCAACCTTTCACATGTTGGGTGAAGCATAATTTTTTAATTATCAATTAAAATTGGAAGGGCGCATATCAAGTTGGCAGGAATTCCGTAATTACTGTTCATTACAATTTATGAAGGTAGCAACCTGTTAGGCGACTTAGTCAGTTTGTGACAAACTAGAAGCATAGAGCTTTATCAGTGGCAGTTTCAAGAGAAATTAGCACGGGCTAGTGAATATGTTCGGGTAGATCAACATGTGGGCTTATTCATGGCTGGTCTGGATGTTTCCATTCGACTGGACGTCCAATTACACAAGCCTACAGATTTAGCCACGACTGTAAGTCTTGCTCGAGTCTTTGAACAAAAGCAACAACTATTATAGGTTGGAAATAATCGAAGATGGCAAGGGCAGATTACTCGAGTTGAGTTTGGATCCTCGAATTCAATGTTATTCACTCTTCATTGAAAATCCACCTTACATTTAATTGTTTCTCACTTTATTCATTCTCCTCATCTTTTGTTAACCCCTTTCTCATCTTCTTCATTTTTTCTTCACCTCCACGACACTCACTCTCACCCACCTCCATCAACGTTAAATCTTGCTCTCTCCTTTCACTTGCTACTTTCATTTTCTTTGTATTTTTCACCTTGCTACTAAAAGAACCAACCCATTTCTCCATGAAATTTGATGATTGCGAAGATGAAAGAGTTAGGGTTTATTGGTGATTTTGAAGTTTTGGAAGCAAAATCAAGTAAATAGCTTATCAAATATCATGGGTTTTGTTAAATGAAGCATTTATGATGATAGTTAGAGGTTAATGACATGAAATGGTGTTTTGTGTATGTGTGTGTCGTGAATGATGAACGGTTTTCTTGCTTTTATTGATGAATAATGATCTATAGAGATGTTTTGGAGTTTGAATGATCATGAACAGGAGTTTTGTATATGCTATAATTTTTGTGAAGAAATGAGCATATATATATATATTGATGTTTTGTTTCAAATAAAAGTTAAATAATGGGCTAGGAGTTGTTTTATGGATGATTGATGTTGTATATAATGAGTAAGAAACTATGGGTTATGCTATATATGTTTTTAAGATGGATTGATTGTGAAAAGGATGTTTTAATGAGAATTGTAAGTTGATGAGTATAGAAATGTGTTTATGACTTATTTGTGTTAATGGATGAGTGTTGAAATGGAGTTGAGAATGAGGAGTAGAGGGAGGCGGTTTGGGGAGAACCAGTATAAAAACTACTGTGTCAAACTC
>JANIJF010213834.1:0-10765 GCA_024520955.1 Erythroxylum bequaertii | reverse complement strand
TAATTGATAATTCATAAATATGGAAAGAATAGGACATAAATCATAATCATAGGTTTAAAGTTTATCAATTATCACTTATCAGTCGTCATGTGTATGCGATTGTGTAAGTCACTGAGATTGTGTTACACAACATAAATGGATGTTTATGTATTTTTGCAGACTTACAAAGTCACATACATGGGTGTGTATGTGTGACTGTGTAAATCATTGAGATCGTGTCACACAACACACACAGGCATGTATGTATTTATAAAGACTTACGTGATCACATATATGGGTGTACATGTGACTATGTAAGTTTGTGACCATGTAAGTTTGTCAACATGTAAGTCTGCAAAACTCACTGTGACTTACACGATCACATACACGCAAATTTAATTTGTGAAATACTAGAATTTCTAGAATTGTTACCATTGAGGAGGTACTTTGTGGACTTATATGGTCACATACACGGTAACAATCCGATAAATTCTAGTATTTCACAAACTCAATCTTCAATAAAAACTAGAATAAGGTGAAGAAACTTTACCTTGATAGGTGGTCACGATGAAGCAAAAAAACACGACGGCGGGGCGATAGGTAAGCTGGGCAGTATGGTGACGAGGTGAAGGGGCAAGTAGATAGGTAGTAAGGCGAAGGGGTGGTGAGTGGCGAGTAACGCGACAAAAGGGTGAGTGATAGAGTAAGGGCTGATGGCGGAGACACAGAGAGAGAGAGTAGAGAGAAAGTGAAGCGTGGGGATTAAGGAAGAAAGATTAACCTATATGTAAAAAAATGTTGTTTTATTTTTTGATAAACAAAAGCATAAGCAAGACGACATCGTTTACTTCATCTCAGAGACAAAAATCATAGCTTAATGTCATTTTTTTCTTGTACATTATCGAGCCTCAAGCTTGCTTCGACTTGAGCATGAGGCTGGGCCTTAAGGCTCGAAAACCTAATAGCATTCGAGCTCGAGGCCTGGCCCGAGGTGCCACCCTTGTTCTTTGTTTCCTTTATGTTATTAAGTATAAACAATAAATAATGTCCAATTCTTGATATTCTTTTTATAATTAATCCATGTGAATGAATAGATGTCTTAATTTATAATAATTATTATTATTTTATGGCTTAGATTAATTATTCTTCAAAGTTTAGATATTTTAACTATCAACAGATATAATTTTTTTAATCATTTATAACTTAAAGCAGTTAAGACTACAAATTTAATCACAAAATTGTAAATAATATGAATAATAATTTTTTTTACAGATTGTGTACATAATCATAAAAAAATTTCACTGCTATTACTAAGACAGGTAATTTTGATAAATGTCTTCTTTCATCCTCCAACACCCACTAGGTCATTTATTCTAGTGCAAATAATCATATGAGAGGTAATACTAATATGCTTACCACTTTTAAATCCCATAATTCTCCTTCACAATTATTTTGTGATAAGTAGAAATTACAGTATATTTTACACCCTTATTTTATCTCGTTTTAAGTCATTTACATAGCACATTTGGATTAAATTATTGCATTTCTTATTAATTATTCAAGTGATTGAATTTTATATTTTATTTCTAAACATGGTTTAAATTATATTGAATTTTTACTTGTAAGCTTGGTGGACTTAAAGAAAGGAATCTATAAGAAAATCTGGCCTAAAATGAAGTTCACCTCAGGATCCAACCCACTAGAACAAGCAAATAGCCTAACAAAAGGAGGCCCAATAGTAGAAAAAGAAGCAGCAAAGCCAGAGGACCAAAATGCACAGTAGAAGAGAGGCAAAATGAGAACGTAAAGGAGAAAAACACAAGGCCAAAATGCAGTAGAGAGGAAGCAAAACGAAAACGCAGAGGAAAATAAATAAAACAACATAGTAGTAATGCAACAAGAGAGTAAAATGCAAGCATAGAGTCCAGAGAAAACAAGAGGAAACTTAGCAGACAAAAACAAGAGCAAAACAATGCAGTAGCCAAGAGAAATCAAAACACAACATGCTAGTAACAAATAAAGTGTAGCACTAAAGGAGTAAAATGCAACACGCCAGTAGCTAAAAAATCCCAGTAGAAAATGTAACACAGAGGACAAAAGTAAAATGCAACACTCAAATCCAAAACATGCAAATAAGAAGCAGAAAGGAGAAAGTAGTGTTGAATGGGAGAAGGAGACTCACCCACCCAACATCTCCATCTCAAAAACCCATTCCAAGTTCATTTGAAATGTAGAAGATAAGAGGAAATCTCGAAGATAAGTGGAAAACGAGTTGAGAGGCCAGTTACAAAAAAATCTTGAAGATAAGAGGAAAGAAGTCACCCAAATTTCAAGGTTGGTTAAAGGTAGGAGTTGTTATAAAGAGCATTTGGGAGTGAAAGGAGAGCCAATTCCTACCAGTTTCGAGCTGGTTTATGACTAGTGGAGGAAGACATTTCAGAACTTTAGGGTTGGTTTGAGGTATATGAAAGTAGAAAAATTGAATGATTTTTTTGAAAACCCTGCTCTGTTTCTAGTTTCTTATGCTGAATTTATGATTAATTATTTAATTCTAGTTTAGACATATTGTTTTGACTATTTGGGATTTTTTTGATTTAATTCAATTAATTACCGAGTGGATTTAATAATGTACAATTGCTAGAATTTATGATTATGCTTATTCATGTTCTTATTTGATTGGATAAATCCTTGATTATTTGAATATGATAAGTAGAATGAGTGATTCATATGGAGTTGTATGGACTAGAATTTGGATGTTCGTTGGATAAATTTCGACTATTGATTGTGTTTCCTTGTGCTTAATGTGTTTTGATTAAATTGGTTCAATTATAACGAGCGAAATGGGATAGGTAGGAATCAGTTGGTTAGTTTTCTACATTTAATTTGGTAAATGTCTCGAATTATCTTAGATATGTCAAAATTACATGACTAAACTAAAATTTGAAAATTACTTGTTCATTTATGAAAATTAGATAAGTTTATGTTTTATTTTTTTGATTTCTAAACTCGATTCCCCTACTTTGTATATATATGTATTGGATTAGCTAAATTCATAGGTTTTGTTTTTACGATTGTTTTAGTCTAGGATTTTTCCTAATTTCGTGCTTTGCTAGAAATTTCATCCAAGCTGTTCAAGTTTTTATCTTCCTTTAGATGTGCTTTGTTATGTATGTTTAAAACTCTTCTCAATTTGAAAAATAGCATAGCTTAATTTATTTTACACAAGAGAACTATATATTGGATATTACATGCGAAAATGTTGATCAAAACATGATTAATATATATTATGATAGATCTAGAATTTTTCTTTTAATGGTTTATTAGTTTCTAGAAAGTTGTCATATTAGTTGAATTGTGTTAAGATATATGCTTTTGATTGAATTAGATGTGTAGACGCCAAATTACGATTACTTTAAAAGCATTACAAAATGAAATAAAAGTTGTCTAATTAGAAATTTCATATTTGCATAATTTGATTTCACCTTTAAAAATTCCAGCATTACATATATTTTGATAATCATGATTTGTGTGAAAGACAATAATGTTTAGCTTGTGAATGTTGATTGTGTGGTTCCAAGAATGCATTGCAAGTTTATTTTCTTAAGTTTTAATGTTGTATATTAATAATTTTGGTTAAAGAAATATGTGTTAGTGCATTGAACATGTTTCTTCCATTAAGATATAATTTCTTTCATATAAGCGAAATTATTATGACATAATTGTCTATTTTAAATTTATTATATTAATAAACTAAATTAGTAAATTAAGTTTCTTCATAGGATCGACCCTTATTTGCTTTATACTAAATTGATTAATAAATTTGAAATTAAAATAAGGATTTAATTTGTATATGTCTAACGACAAGTATCATTTTGGCATATGGTTTTGCCTCATTACTCTTGGTTCTAGAATGACTCATCCAAATTCATTAATTTCCTTATCATATATTTTAGGCCTACCATGGTTTCATTTTAATTTAATATATGTTAGCATATTTACCTAGGTTTTAAATTAATGTGTTTTACTTTTCTTAGATTATTGTCTTTTGCAGGATGACGAATAAGATTATTAATAATGGATATGTATCAGAGGTCTCTATATTTAAGTGTCAATACCTATTCTCTATGATTAGAACTCTTTTTGAAGCACATTGTCGACAAGGCAATCCTTTTTTAATTCTTTTTAAGAAATTGTGTCCAAAACTTCAAAATGTGTCATCTCTAGATAATAAGTCATGTTAGTTTGCAAAACGTCATTGTTTGCCTTTTAGCCTTGGAGTCATTTAGAAGAGCCAATTTTCCTTTTGAATTAGCCCATTTTGATGTTTAAGGTCCATGTCCCATTTCATCTAAGATTGGGTTCGATACTTTGTTACGTTTTTTGATTACTTCTCTCCAATGACTTGGCCTTACTTATTGAAAAATCACTTGGAGTTATTTTCCTATTTCACTTCTTTATGTGTTGAAATCAAAACACATTTTAATGTTTTTTTTACACATTTTGCAAAGTGATAATGCGAAAGAATATCTTTCATATTCCTTTTAGACCTACATGCTTAAGGTGTTGCTGAAGGGAAAAACACGCATCTCCTTGAAACAGCCAAGGCACTTTTATTTCAAACACATGTCCCTAAGTATTTTTGGGCTGATACGATTTTAAAAACCTATTTTTTGATTAACCATACTCCATTATATGTCCATCATTCCTTATCACTTCTTTTTCAAGCCAAATCATTGTTCTCCATTAAACCTCATATTTTTGGGAGGACATGTTTTATTCATGATATTCATCCACAAGGCACCAAAATTAGATCCTAAGTTCATTAAATATGTCTTCCTAAGGTATTCTCATCTTTAAAAATGTATCAATGATATTATCCTAGTCTTAATAAATACCTTGTGTCTGCTGATGTTACATTTATGGAACATATTCCTTACCTTCTTGCCTTTTCCAATACTTCTAGTAGTTAGGGGGAGACTAATGATTTGTTAATGTATCAAATCTCCCAACACTTGCCAAAAATTGCTTATATATCTACCATTTCAACATCACCACCACTTCCACCTATTTGTCATGTCTATTACAAACAACGAGATATTCTTGATACATGACCAACAGTAGTCCTTACTTCAACATCAGATTCCACTGAGACTGAATTCAACCTTCCAATCACTCTCTGTAAAGATAAATGCCAATGTACTTACCCAATTTCATCTTTTCTTCTTTATAATCATTTGTCACCTTCCTCTTACTTTTTTTGTTGCCTCTTTTGACACTATGTCTCTTTCCAAAACTATTTATGAGGCCTTATCTCATCCTGGATAACAAGTAATAATGATAAAAGAATTAATGCTCTAGATGCTAATAACAATTGGAATTTAGTGGATTTACTTATGGGAAAAAGACTATCAGATGTAAGTGGTTATTTGCTGTTAAAGTCTGCCTTATTGCTAAAGGTTATGCTCATACTTATGGTGTGGAATTTTCTGATACTTTCACTTCTGTGGCAAAGTTGACTTTAATTCATTTGTTTACTTCTATTGTAGCTACCAATTACTAGCCCTTTAACAATTAGACATAAAAAAAATTCATTCTTACATGGAGACTTGTAAGAGGAGGTTTATATGGAGTAACCACTTGGGTCTGTTGCTCAAGGGGATTATGTGAAAGTGTTTCATCTTTAAAGATCTCTATATGGTTTGAAACAAAGTCTTCATGTGTGGTTTGAAAATTTTATTCAAGCAATTAAATAGTTTGGAATGAGTAAGAGCAAGTATGACCACTTAGTCTTTAAGAAAAACTCTATATCTGGCATTATCATTCTTGTTTGTGTACGTGGATGATATTGTTATTACTTTCAATGACACTATAGGAATTTCATCTCTAAAAATGGTCATTACAAATAGTTTTAGATGAAGGATTTAAGGGTATTAAAGTACTTATTGGGAGTTGAGGTGATAAGGAATAAGAAAGGTATTTCTTGTCTCAAACGAAATATGAGCTTGACTTGTTGTCCAAAATTAGGAAATTAGGGACTAAACTATGTAGTACTCCTATGTCACCTATTTTACAACTTACAAAAGATGGAGATTTTTTTGAAGATCTTAAGAAGTATAGAAGATTACTTGGGAATTGAATTATCTTACGGTAACTTGTCTTGATATGGCTTATTTAGATGGCATTATGAGTTAATTTATGTCTTCTCTTATTGTTAATCACTAAGTCACTTTGGAGCAAATCCCATGTTACTTAAAGGGAGCTCCTAAATGGGGTATGTTATATAAAAAACATGATCATTTTCGTATAAAGTGCTTTTCATATGCATATTAGGTAGGAACAAAGATTAATCGAAAATCCACCGCAGGCTATTGTGTTTTTGTTAGAGGAAATTTGATCTCATGAAAGAGTAAAAAATAATAATTTTATATCTTGCTCAAGTGTAGAATCAGAATATAGATCTATGGCTCAATCCATGTGTGAAAATAATGTGGATATATCAGTTATTGATGTGTGAAAATAATGTGGATATATCAGTTATTGATTAAAATTGTTGTCAAAGTTTCAATGCCAGCAAGTTATCATGTGATATATAAGAAGCTCTTCTTATAGCTTCTATTCCTGTATTTTATGAATGAACTAAGCATATTGAGATTAACTGTCATTTCGTTTGTGAAAAGGTGAAACAAACTTGGTTTTTACAAGATATATAAAGAATGGAGAACAACTAAAAGACCTATTTACAAATTCTTTAAACAAGATTTGAATTGAATATCTTTGTAACAAGCTGGGCATGATTGATATCTATGCTCTTGCTTGAGACTGTGTGTTACATATTATGTACATAATCATAACGATATGCTATTATTATTAGTTTGATTATAAGGATTAACTATATGATTAGAGTTGAAATTTAAGCCTCCTCTTGTATATAAATAGAAAACTATACAAAATGAAAAATGTGTGTGAAAAATATTTCCCTTCCTTCTGTGATTAAAAAATTCTTGTGCCAAAAAATAATATGAATTAAACTTTGCATAATTAATTAAATAAATTACATTGGAATATGAAAGTTAGTAAACCTTTGCTATTAACAATAACTCATTTTGTTAATAAATATAATTATATATTTTGCAATTTATATTTAACAATAATATATCATCAAAATTCATTTGTGTTGTTTGTTAATATAAATGATACGTCATAACACTTGCATGTTTTTTTAAGATATAATACTTGCATGTTATTTACATTAAATGACTATTTTAATTTTAATCTTTTTCTTAAGAATTTTCATTTTCTCTCTTTCAACCGTAATCAATCAAATATCTTTTAAAAAATTAGCCTATATTTATCTTGTATAAACAAACTATCTGAGAGGAAATTAAACATATAATGAAATTGTTAAACGTTAAAAATAAAGTTATTAATTGAATATAGTGAATTCTCTTCCTATAATAACTTGTGCAAGAATTCCTAAATATAGGAAATGATAATATCAGAGTTAATATATACTTATTAAAGTAATGGATATATTAATCAATTCATTTTATTTAAGTAACATTATATTGCAGTCGATTAATATTTCCATTCAAACTTAAGATGGTGAGAGTGAAGTTAAATTGAGTTTATTAACTAGTTCATTGTATCGAGTTTGCAACTGAGTTTTGGTGAATATATAAGTTGTTTGATCATGGGATGATAAGAGATAAAATAGATAGTACCTTGCAAAAGATGATAACAAAAAAAGTGACAATCATTCTCAATATATTTTGTTCATTCATTAAATAAACCATTATAAGCAATTTGAATGACCATACAATTATCAGAATAAATAGTATTGGTTGATGAATTTTGAATTCACATATCATGTAAGAGCCAATGTAAATAAAATGTTTAAAAGTAGTGTAACAAGAGTTAGGTATTTAGCTTCAATACTAAATAAGCTACAATTAAATATGTGTATGAATTCTCTATAAGATAAGAGAATCACCAATAAAAATAAAAAACAAAATCAAGTTATAAGCGTTGATCAGAAGAATCTGCAGTCTAATCAACATCAAAGTATGTATAGAACTCCAAAGAGGAGGATGACAAGATTTGGATACCACAAAATAGAGTACCTATAATAAAACACGAAATATGAAAGATTATAGTATAGTGAGTAGCTTGAGGAGTTATCATAAAATGACTAAAAAAAATAGACTATATAGCTTATGTTAGGATGAGGAACTATAAGATATACCAAACTCTCCACTAATTGTCTATACAAAGGTAGGGTAATCTAGAGGTTGACTATTTATTGTTATGAGACGAACTTTATTCTCAATAGAGGTGAAAGCAAATTTTTTTGTTACTTATGCGAGATAAGAGATAAGAGATCAGTATAATACTTTGTTTGAGGAGACAATAACCTGAATTAACATAAATGACTTATAATATAAAGAAATAGGCTAGATTTCTTAAACTTTTCATCTTGAAGTGTTAAATGAGTACAATTTCAATTTTGTAACACCATTAAGGTCATCTCTAATAATAATAATATCATTTATGTAGAGTAATAAGAGAAAAAAAAACCTCTAAATGTGTGTTGAACAAATAAGACATTATCATGTGGGCTACTAATAAATTCAAGGTGTTGAACAAGATAACCAAATTTAGTAAACCATGCTTGTTGGCTTGTTTAAGGCTGTAAAGAGCCTTTCTAAGGTTAAAAAAAATAGTATATCTAGATGTGCGTTAAACAAATAAGACATTATCATAGCGTTGAACAATATAGCTAAATTTTGTAAACCAAGCTTGTGTGACTTGTTTGAGTCTATAGAGTGCTTTTTTAAAGTAAAAATAGTATCTGGAGGATGATTATAAGCTAGAGGTAGTTGCATATTGTCTTTTTTTAGAAAGGTCACTATTTCAAATGACATTCTTTACTTCCATTTAAAACAATTGGTCATTTCTTATTGCTAGCAATAGCTATAAGGCTATAAACTAAAGTGAAGTGGGCTATGGGATTAAAAGTCTCTTCACAATTAGTACCACACTCATAAGTGAACCTTTAATAATAAGTCAACCTTTATATCCTATAGTTTCATACACTTTTGTTCTGATCTTATAGATCCATTTATAGTTCAATAAGGTCTTACGTGGAGGAAGTGGGACTAGATGCTTAGTTTAGGTTTTCTCTATGGCTTATAAGTCTTCTTTCATAACTTACTACTATAAAGGATTAGCACTAGCTTCTTTATAGTTATTGGATTCACAAAGGGAAGTGATGGTTGAGTTAACATTGCAATTTAAGATCAGGGAGACTTATAACATCATATTATAAATTTGATAGGAGTTTAATGGTTTTAATAGGTCGTGATGACTTAGATGGTTCAAGGGAACTTGGATCCTCCAATAAAGCTGGATCGTCATGTAAAACATATAGTCAATGTTTTTAAGACTTGCAATTGGGAGAGAATCGGATAGAACTATTGAGAACATAATCATGAAATAAGTTAATAAAGGGATCAATAAATAAAGAAGTGGAGGGTAACACTTTGAAGGAAGACAAGGATGAGAACGTTTTATATCTATAAAAGGTGATGTGTTTATAAATTTGAAAATGTGGAGAGATAGGATCATAACATCTCTATCCCTTGTGTTTAATGTTATACCCTAAAAAATAACATAAATGATCTCGAGGTTCTAATTTGGAATGTTCATACGATTGAAGAAATACAAAATAGGCGAAACCAAAAATTCAAAGGAGACTATAATTAAGAATATGATTAAACAAACATTAATGTAGAGATTGATTGCTTATTATAGTAGAGGGAAAATGATTGATAGTATAAATAGCAATAAGAGCTACTTTTCCTAATAGTGTATGAAGGAGAAATAAGTAAGGCTTTGATTATGTTAAAAATGTGTTTGTGTTTCCTATTAGCTCTCCTATTTGTTGGGTTGTACTTAGATAAGATCGATGAAGCACTATACCATATTAGAACAAGTGTATAAGAAATTAATTATCTTTATATTCCATGATGTTATCAATTTGAAATTTTTTCATGCTTTTAGAAAACTAACTTTTGATTATATAAGCAAATTGACTATATATGTCCATTTATATCGAGAAAATACATCAATAAAGATTATGAAATATTTTGAACCTCCGATAGTAGGAATAGGAGAAAGTTCCCAAATATCATAGTGGATTAAAGTAAAAGAAGTATCTGAGGTTAAAAGGTAAAGTATGATGTTTGGATAGCTTAAGAGATAAAAAATCAACATATCTTTATTTTAAAAAATCCTAATAATCCATTGGAAATTAAAGGATTCAAATGATGAAAAGAAACATGACCAAAATGGGTGTGCTAAGTTTCAATTGTAACCATGGCACCATAATTAGATTGATTTGATGGTCAATAAAGTGATATAAATTCAAACAATTATCCCTACTTATGCCTTGTCTCAATGATCTGCACCGTTTTTGGATCCTACATATGACCACTATGACTTGAAAAATGAACATCAAGACAATTATATAGTTAACTAATAGAGATAAGATTAAGTGAAAACTTTGAAACTAATAAGATATTTGATAATGTAAGGTTAGATGTAGACACAGTACTAATATGACCAACAGACGTAGGAGAATTATTACTATTATGTACAGTGGGTGCATAGGAACTAAGCTTATGTTTTTTTATTAAGGAAGTTACAAAACTCATATGATTACAACATATATAATTAAGATACCAATAAGAATTTTTACCTAGTGTTACATGCAAGAGTAAGGTTGTAT
>JANIJF010213813.1:0-10770 GCA_024520955.1 Erythroxylum bequaertii | reverse complement strand
TGGCTAAACTTTTGCACTTGGTTAGAAGAAACTGACATCTTGGGATATATTAAAGTATAAGATTTACTTTGTTCTTTCAGTGGGGTGCTACATCCTTGATCCTGCTCATATTTGTTAAGTCAAGAAGACTTCACATCTATTAATTTTGGGTGACAATTAAATAATAATAATATTAGAAATAAACGAACTATTTTGATAAGTGTGTTAAGCGTGCAACAAAACACAGAGGAAGTGAAAAACACAGAAGAAGAAAAAACACAGAAGAAGTGGAAAACACAGAAGAAGGAGAAAACATAGAAGAAGGGGAAAACACAGAAGAAGCAAAAACATAGATGAAGCAGAAAACATAGAAGAAGCAAAAACACAGAAGAAGCAAAAAACGTAGAAGAAGTGAAAAACACAGAAGAAGCGGAAAAGACATAAGAAGCAAAAACACAGAAGAATCGAAAACATAGAAGAAGCTGAAAACACAGAAGAAGCAAAAACACTAAAGAAGCGAAAAACATAGAAGAAGCAAGTAAACACAGACGATACAGAGATGAAGATACTCTAGTATATCAGTTAGTTAGTCAGTTGGAGTTAGTTACAGAACTCAACTGAATAACAATTTCTACAAGAAACAAGAAGCAGTTATCAAGAGGTAGTTAGAGACTTAGGCTAAAAATACTAGTCGTAGTCAAAGACTAAACAACTATTAACTTTTAGCTTTCAAGTTATTACTTACATATAAAAATTCTGTATTCAAAGTGCGATACATGAGAACAAACTCTACTATAACAAAAAGCTCACAATATCTTTCTTGTGAGAGAAAGAAAAGGCTAAGAGCCTGAAGAGGCTAAGATAGCAGAAAGAATACTTCATGTAAGAGACCTAAAGAGGCTTTGAAAGGGAAGAAAGAATACTTGTAAAATTGAAGAAGTATAGTTAAATCTCAGACGAACTCTGAGGACTGGACGTAGCCCAAGGTTTGAGGTGAACTAGTGTAAAATCGCAGTGTCTATCTTCTAACTTTTCACTTTAATTTCTCTTGTTCTTAAACAAGTATATAGAAGTTATATGCGATTTAACCACGTAGCTATTTTTGGTATTCATTAATAGCTTGAAAAAAGTTCTTTTAAAGAAATATCAAAGGTTTTTGTATTCACGAAAAGAATACACAATTCAACCCCCCTTCTTGTGCATTTTGTATATTGTACATGAATTCTATATTAACAAGTGATTTACTTCAATATTGACATCATATCTCAATAGTCCTATTAGTAAGGTTCACATCAACTATAGTATTAGAGTCATCTTCTATATTTAGGTTTGTTCTTAAAATTTCTATTGTCATATTTTTAATATTCTTGTGTCTTTTTCCTATACTTTCAATTTTATTTATCGTTCTTGTCATTATTAAGATTCATTAAGAACAAATTGATATTATGTGCCTTATTCCTTACTTCTTGATTTTTTTAAGTTAATCCAAAAAATGTCATAAATAGCATATTTGCATATGGTGAAGAGAAGTTTTAAAAAGTGTCATCTAAAGCATACATAAAGGGCTAAAAATTATGTTATCCTTTACAAGTAAGGATTGTTTTTTGTGCTCTATCACAAATAAGGCATTCTTACATCATATACATTGCATTTCCTTATTGTCTTACTTTCTCTAACTTCTTTAGTTCTTTCATATCTTTCTATTCATTTTAATTAAGTTCCATTTAACTTAATTTACAAGTTTGATTTTTCTTATTTTCTTAGCCTCTAGTAATGTTTCTTTGTTTTGTTTTCTAATTAATTTGTTTCTTTGGGAGTTATTTAATAAAGGGACAATATCTAAACTAAATTTTTGGTTTAAATTTTTTAGTTTTTAAATAACCTTTAGTCAAGAGTTTAGGTTATGAGTTAACGTGAATTTTGAGAGAAACATATAAGGGAGTGCTTTGCTTCTATTATTTCTTTGCAATCCATAATGACTCAAAATTGAAAAAAAATTCATCCAAAAATAAGAAATAAGTAAAGAGGAAAGATTGGTGATAGACTAAAAGTTCATCATGAATGTTAAATAAGGCTAATATGAGTAATTTATTTGATAATTCAGTAAAGTTAGGTATATGTTAGAGAAATATGAAGCTATTATAGCTAGATTACAATATAACTCACTTATATTTGTTAGGATGGATGACTTTGAGGCTTATAAGAAGGTTGATAGTGCCACCAAAAACTTAGGAGAGTAGAACATAAGGTGGGATAATATAGAAAGAGGTGTAAAAAGAGATAGAACTGCGAGATGGGGAGGGGGAAAATTTTGTTCAAACTATGAAAGAGTGTATGAAGAAAAAGGTGGATAACAACATATGTAATATTAAAATGTAGATATCACTATTTGTAAGAAGGATAGGCCTAAATACCTATTTAGAGTAGAAAAAAGTGTAAATTTAGTGTTTGACTATTATAAGTTTTTGAAGGAGAAAAATGTTAAAATAGAAGTTTCAAATTTTAGTGATTATATTTTAAATTGGTAGGATTAACATATTCTCATTCGGAAAAACTGAGAGCCACCTATGAAGAAGTGGAAGGAGACGGAAATAATGATGAGGATTTTATGCTAAGTGCCTACTATATGAAGCTTTATCAAAAGCTGCAAATGTTAACTTAAGGTTCAAAGAGTATGGGGGAATACCACGAGGAGAAGAAAGTTCAATGATTAGGGCAAATATGGAGGAAGAAAGAAGCAACAATGGCTTGTTTCCATTTGTAGGCTAAATTTAGAAATTGTCGATATTGTTAAGTCACACCATTACTTAAAGTTAGAGGATGTGTTTCACACAGCCATAAAGATAGAAAGATAGATTAAAAATATGCCTACTAATTTTTTTGATGTTCCTATAGATTAAAAATATGCCTATTAATTTTTTTGATGTTTCTAGTGTTGGCTCTTAATCATAGAGCAAACCATAGGGTATAGAGGAAGATAAAGCTGCAAAGTCGAAATATAAAGTAACTATACCAAAAGCGCACGAGTTAAATGGAGACAAAGCTAAAACTAACTCCTATTTGTCAACTAGGAATCAAGATGTGAAGTGTTGTAAGTGCTTAAAGAGAGGACATTGATAACATCAGTTTACAAGTATGTTAAAATCATAGACACATGATACAAATGTATATAAGTTGATCCTATTTAGAATTGGGTTAGCTTGTAAGTATTCACAAACTCAATTATCTAGGCTAATAATTATGATTAATAAAAATGTAAAATAAGACTATCAATTAAAATTAATAAAAAGTAAACAAGAATAAGATAATTTATGAATAAACTAGATTTTGGTAATGTGTTTCCTAGAACTTTACTATGCTCAACTTCAATCTAGTTTAATGATACTTTTAGTTTCTTGAACCAATAAAAAATTCTAAGTTGCTGTAGTATTCTCTCTCAATATACATAACTCATATCCTTATATTAAATTAATTAAAATCTCTTCCAAATTAAAACAACTTAAGACTATTTAATTCATGAAATGAACTCTTTTGATAGGTTTTATCCTAACCTAAGAAGATCTTACAATTATCTTGCAAATAAATTATGCTTTACCCTACTTATCCATGTTGTGATCTAATCATATATTTCATCTCTAAAATCTTAATGCATGAATAAAAGAATTGAATCTTCCAATTTTAATCCTTTAATTCAATCAATTATAAGAATATGGATAAATTTTAAGAAAATTATATTTTCATTAAAATAAAAGATCAATGCATCAAATTCCATTTTAGGGTCTATCCTAACAAAATCTATATCCTAATTAGTTCATATTCAAACAAGAAATAATAAAATAAAAAGAAGAAATAAATAAGAATAAGAAATCATTGTCATAAGCCTTAATTCCTGAATCTTGAATATTTAAGGAATCTTATTAAATTCTTGTCTTTCTTCTAAGATTGACTTATTCTTTATCAGTAAGTGTTATATAATGGCTTCCAAATGACATCTTCTCTAGCCATAAAGCTCCTCACCTTTTTCTTCCTCATTTCTTTAATTTCAAAACCTTAATATTTAATGAGTAACATGATCCTAACATAGGTCTGTAAATCGTATTGTCTTTAGCACATTATGTAACTTTTCAAGAAAATTATGTTCCCATTAGAGGACCAACTTAAGGACATGTCACTTTTGTGTTTCTTGATCAAAGTGCCAACATGGGGATGTGTAGGCTGGAGAAGAAGAAGCATAATCAACCACCTTGGAACACAACTCTAATACGATCATATGTAAATGTTGTGTTCTAGAGTTCTTTAATTCTTCTAAAGTTAAATCCAAATTGACCCAATTTCTTCTTCAAATTCCTTTTCCTTAAAGAGTTAGGTATAAAACCTAAAGCAAAATATTTATTATTTGAGTATCAAAGCCTTTAAAATTATCCAAATCCTAAACAATATGCTATGGAAATACTATTAGAAGTAATGTACGTTTAGCATTCATCATACTACCCCACACTTAAGCTATTACTTTTCCTTAAGCAAACTAATTATATCAATCCTTCTTAAATAGAATTTCTTTTTTGCAAAAATGTTAAACAAATCAAATGTAACTATAAAGATTCTCCATTGCTCATCTAATTATAAGGGTTATCAAAATGCTATATAACTTATTATGTATAACAATTAATAAGTTAATTCAATTCAATTTGTTGCCTTTTAAATTTTAACCTAAATTATAAAATTCAATTCCATGCATAAAGTAAACACACATAAGATAGATAGCTTCAAATCTCGAACATACTCTCACCCTTTAGTAATAAGACATAAAATTAAACAAATAATAACATTAAAAGCTTATGTGGAAAGTCATCTAAAATTTTTATGTGAGAGTAAATATTGGGTAATGAAAATTAAGCTAGATTACTATATCAAATGACAACAAGTACCACTCTTTAACTATAACCTTTTTTTGCTTATTAGTTTGAAAGATTCCCCTTTTTATATAGGATAATGAAAATGTTAAAAACAAGTTGCAATTACTTGATGTTTGTGTATTTTACATAAATAATCTCGTAATGCTTATTAAGTATTCATTTTCTAAATTCATAAACCAAATTAAACTTAGTTATTTACTAACACTCATAACTAGTTAAATAGACCATTCAAATCACCAAAACAACCAAACTTATAATGAATTTTCTCCACTAGTATACTTTCAAAGAAAAAAAAATTTCCAAGAATTAATTACTATTTAGAAATTAACGATAAAATTGATAACTTGATCATGGTTTCATATAATCCCTGCTAGAAACTTAAGATATACATTATCCTCAATGTTGTAAGCATATAAGAATAATAAGAATATTGAAAAGAGATTGAATTATAGTGGAGGAGTTGAACTTCCTTGATTTGAGACATATGAGCTAAATCTAAATGAAATTTCATAGCATTAATTACTCCATTGCACATGGATTGAAATTTTAGAAAGAGCTACAAAAATATAAGTCAAATAGAAAAAGAACTAAAAAATATATAAAGATGATAAAAATAGTAAAAAATTTAAAAAACAAAAAGCCAAAAATCCTATAGAGAAGGTGTGATATCAATGGTGGCATCTAATGTACTATCTCTTATAGGTCCTTTATGTCATAAAAGGAGATCATGTCTACTAAAATTTTAATGGATAACACGGAGGCCACTATCTAAGTCTCATTTTAATAATGTATCTTGTGGTTTACAATAAGAATAGTGATCTGCTCTCATAATGGTATAAAAGGCTCTTTCGAATCTTGAATATTCCTATCCTTGATATCTTCCTCTCTATTAAAATCCTCTACTGCTTCATTATGTATAGGGTCATTAGTTTAATGCTCTAGCTCCTCACACCCATTTGACTTCTTTGGCTAAGCAAGTTACACTAGTCGAGGTAGAATCTCCATTCCACAATCTTGCGCGATCATGATTAATATATTACATATCCAATGAATATATTGCTCTTATTATGAAGACATGGTTGGTTAGGCTACTTGGGTAGTACTCTAAGGTAGGGATGGAGTTCGTTAACACTCTGATAAAATTTTTGGACTTTTAACAACAATATCATTTATTAGCTTTAAGAATTAGAAACACCAAGGTTCGGTGAATATCGAAACCAAATCTAGATCAGGTTACATCTTTTGTAGCGGAAAGATACAAAGGAACTGATAGTTTCAGGAAGAGCATGTAAAAGGTTGCATCTCTACTAGTATCCACACTCTCGTAAGACATAACAACCCTTCTGATGTGCTAGCACCACTATCTGAGACCTCCGTCTCTCTCTATCTCTATCAGAGGATGCCTCCTTTTTGGATTTTAAGCTGATGAGTCTCTTTTGTCTTGAAGTCATACTATATATCCATACATATAGTAAAACCCTAAAGCCCAAAGCCCAATGAATGTTCAATCTACTTGGTGCATGACCTTGTAGGCTTATTTAATATTAGCAAGAGGCCCAAACTTCTTTTAGGCCCACAAGTTATAAGTGGTCTCTAGCAAGGCATAATAACTACCCAATATTGAATAAGGTCAGAATACGACACTACCTGAATCACAACTGATCAATTAGAATACGGTTTATAAATGGTTTGCGGGACATACACCAACAATCTCCCACTTGCATAAGAACAAATTATCCTCAAGTAGTCCCTTTATCTCATTATATCTCAATGGAGCATAAGGCAGGACATAGTGTCATCCTTATTAGGCTCAATCATGTTTCTCAATTTCTGATTTAGACTGTGAAACAAACAATTGACATTCACCTCGTTTGTGCACAACCATGCAGTTGTTTAGTCTCAACTCATCGAGAGGCCTAGAAATATCTTTCTCCTGTTATATAGGAGAGAAAAATTCCATCTTATTCTTCAACATTCTTCCATATGATTCATAGCATGCTCGAGCAATGCTTTTACAATCACATTTTACGGCTAACATTTGACAATGTCAAAACGAACTAATCCATATGTAGGAAACTGTTACAAACTCAAGTCAAAGGACTATATTCAGTAGTTGTGATAAGAACCACTTATGACACTTATATGACAATCCTTGAAGTGTTCTCACAGCGGGTCGATCCAATTACATGTTCTCCAATATACACCCATGTGATTAAAGTGATATCTCCACATTAATGACCCGTGAAACATGGTCATCAGTTAATCAACATGCTAGCCTCATCAATCATTATTATCCATTACATTTTCTTCAGTTAATCAACATGCTAGCCTCATCAATCATTATTATCCCTTACATTAATGACATTGACTAGGGACATTTTGTTGGTCCTGATTTCCAGAGCCTAACATCCGAAGTCATAAACCTTGAGCTTATTACCCGGTAGGGTTGTAACCAACATTCCCCAAGGGTGGTGTGCCCACATCTGTCAAACACCAAAATTTTTGACTTGACTTCTTCAAATAAATTGTATCTCCAAGTCTCTAGTTTTTTTTTGAAACTAGAATCATCTCAATCGGTGTCCTACAGCTCAAGATATACTTAAAAAGCTAAAGCGTAATCAAACTCTACTCATGCCCTCCCAACCGACCTCTCACTTACTCTAATGCAAACTTTCTTAACATAACTCCAAAAGATACAAATTTTCATGGATAAAAGCTGTTAGGAATCCTTTGCTTCAAGAATCACTTCATTTAGAAGTCGGATGAGGAAGTTATACTCGAAAAAGTCGAACATGTTTATAAAATCAATCAATTTGTACCTATCTTGGCGCAATTGCCATACATTTTGCTACAACTGTCGGATTGATTTCATTTTTGAAGGTTTGAAAGAAGGCTTCTAGATCTACAACTCTTATGAAGAACTCTTAGTGACATTTGGCCTCTAAAAGGATCAAAAATGGACCAGAAGATGACGACACAAACTAAGACGGTCAAACTAGGAGCATAGAAATTAAAATGAAGCAGAGTCAAACTATGACGAAACAATAGTCAAACTAAGACGATAAAACAAAGGTGAAGCAGAGTCAAACTAAGATGATAGAAACTAAGACAAAGCAAAGTCAAACTAAAACGAACCAAAAGTCAAACTAAGACGAAAGAAAGTAAGACGAAGCAGAGTCAAACTAAGACGAAACAAAAGTCAAACTAAGACGATAGAAACTAAGACGAAACAGAGTTAAACTAAAATGATAGAAAAGTCAAACTAAGACGATAGAAACTAAGACGAAGCATAGTCAAACAAAGACGAAACAAAAGTCAAACTAAGATGAAGCAGAGTCAAACTAAGGCGATAGAAACTAAGATGAAGCAGAGTCAAACTAAGACGATAGAAAAGTCATACTAAGAAGAAGCAGAGTTAAACTAAGACGATAGAAACATCAAACTAAGACGATAGAAACTAAGACGATACTAAATCACTTTCTACACTCTCTAGAGTATGTCCCCTCATAAGGAGCATAACTTTTGACTTAGGAGTCCAAAAATTTCATGCTATATACTGTTGGAAAGATAAGAGAAAGACCTACAACTTTCTAGAAGATAACTTTCCCTCAATCAGCCCAGATCAACCCATAAATTTTCCTGAATTCAGTACACGAGTTTTTTCCTTATGAACCTTGAGAATCAGGAAAGAAAACAATCTCATAGACTATTAACATCCAAAGATCGTAGTTTTTACAAAGCTTTGGTAGGCACTTCATGCCCCCAATACATCAATGCTTCACAAATCTCAAAATAAAAAAGATACTTGAACAATGAACTACTAAAAATGCAACTAAATCGTTGGTTTCAAGATTAGCTTAAAATACAACAACATTTCAAAAGTGGAGTGATGCCCTTGGCCCTTGACTACTCAATCTCTTGTTCTTCACCTGCTTGTGGGGAGGAAAGTGGGGTGAGCTTGAAGCCATGGGTAACAATTTTATAATCGGTAATAAGCAGAATCATTGCAATAACCATTTTTATTTTAAAACTCAGATGAATGCATAACATATGTACATCATTATTTTTAACATATCACGAACACATAGGCACATCAAAATGGTTTGGGTGGATCTAAAACAAACGTACTACGCATTTCCACATAATGGTATTTCGTAGCCGTGCACTTATGGGAGTCCATGAAGGAGCTCCATGCCACTAGCGGGCAGGCGGGAGAAGCCTTTTTGTCAAAGTGCAGTTAACTTAACTTAGGGGACCACCACAAACCCACATAACATGTATTTCATGACTTAAAACATAATGCCCATAGAGGCATATTTCAGAAACTTGTTTTCTTAGGCTTGATACTTTTTAAAAATCATTTTCATAATACACAAATATGCAGCACATTGTCAAAGTACTCCAAGAACAATGAATATATATTGAGAAGTAGTTGAAACTCATTTATTTCCACTTCTTAAAAAAGGTGTTAATGGCTTATTACTAAATCATAAAAATGTAACCCACCTTGAAGTCTTTGCTTAAGGTTTGTTCAAAAATGTCTCTCCTCTTACTCCTATTGCCCTTCTTGATTTTCTTCAACATTGACAAAAATCTTAAAATCAATGGAATTCAAATTGGAAAACCTAAAGGACCAAAAGCATGAAATTGATCCTAAAATACTTATACCCATGCCTTTCCTAAGCTCTTTGAACCAAAAACCTTTCAAAACCCCAAAAGATTAAAATCAACTTACCTTAGATCTTCACCAAATGAAGAAATGTTTGGTTTAAAAGAAAGCTCTTATCTTCCTCTACCTTTTTTTCCTTCTTATACCACACCTAAATCTCTCTAGAAGGCTTAGAAAAGATGGAACCCTAACTCAACTCTCTTCTTTCCTCTTAACCACCGAAACCTCCCTTCTTTCTCCCTTTGATTTTTGTTATTTCACTCATTCCTTTCCCAATTTCGTTTCTCCCCTCTTTAAGAAGAAGACAACACTTCTTTTTTCCCCATTTTACCCTTAATGATTGAGAAAAGTCCACCTTGCCCTTCCTTTAATGCCTTATGATTTTTAAACTTAAGGAAACAATTTGTTGCATCTCATTTAATCAAATACTCGCTCCAAGTAATAGTTCATCACTCACTATCTCTACCAAGCTTAGCTCAAAGATTCAATCAAACTTAATCACAATAGATATTCATCAGCATCTTTAAATCAATTAGGAATCAACGGAGTGCAAATAAACATTTCAAAAACAAATTAGGATCCTCCCCTATAGTCCCCTCCGTCTCAAAGCAGTGCTTGGTGACAAATTTATTAATCAATATTATTATTCCCCAGTAACTCACGCCTCAAAAGGGTACCTCATTAGTTATTTCCCCAGTAGCTTGCATCTCAAAGGAGTACTAAATACTAATAACACCTTTAGTTGTTTTGAGTCATTAAACAACCCAAAAAGGGACTTAACTCTCCCAATTGCTAGCTGCTCTATACATAAGCCACTTAAGAAGCACAAATGTCGTGTCATTCATACCCGCTAGAATTGGTATACTAAAGGTGTGTGATTTTGTGGAAATTGTAACGACCCAAAAGGAAAATTTTCTCCCAATACTAGCGACTCCATCCATTTAAGAACTTAAGGGAAGATTGTAACACCCCACTCCCGCGTGACCCGAACCCGACATCGATGGTGATATCCGAGTCCATGCCCTGCGAGAGTGGTATGTTACGTCACTCAGTCAAAACCTCAGTATAAATTTTTTTTAACACACAAACACACTCTATGTGGAAATCAGTGGACCATTTGGGCCCGCTTTACCATAATAATACACTCAACAGTATTTAGAATAACCATGTAATGTACACAAATCATAGTCAAATTGGGTCCAGTTT
>JANIJF010213807.1:0-10771 GCA_024520955.1 Erythroxylum bequaertii | reverse complement strand
GTTTTACTTATGTTATAATCCATATAAAAGATTTGGTTAGATATATTTTAATTTATGTTTCATATGGTTTAAAATTATATAATAATTAATATATTATGCTTTGCATATTGTTTAATATACTTTAAGTAATATTTATATGCATAAATAATTCTTATTACAAAATAAAAATAGTTAAAATTAAAAGTACTTTTATTTTTATGTTGTCAAACAGTCTACTATATAAAGCTCTTTAAAAAAAAATTTAAATGACAGTCAAATAGTCAACTGACTTCTTTGAAAAGTTCTATTTCAGAAAAGTTCTATAAAAAAAACTCTACTAATAAAAGCTCTACTGTTATAAGCCCAACCAAATAGACTCAAAATTCAATTTTCCTATTCCTCGCTGACTGGCTTGTTTCCTATGTCGAACATTTTAATGTAGGAGTTGTTTATTTTGATACTACACCTCTTGAGTGTCACAATATCCTTTTAGAGGATATGTCGGGATCGGTTGCCCCAATCTTGTTTTGTAATCTGTTTTGTTAATTTTCCTTTTAATAAAAAAATGTTGATTAATAATCTATTGGGTTGTTGAGAAGTTTCTCCTGAGTATTAAACCTGTGATGACGAATAGCATGACCTGAAAAGCTCATGGATAGCATTGAAATCAATTTCCTTGTTCCTCACTGCATTGCAATTAACCGACTCAACTTCTGTGGCTTGTTGAGAAGTTTCTCCTGTGATGACAAATCTGAAACCCGTGATGACGACTAGTAGTACAAGAACATGGGTTCCAACGTTGACGACGTCAGACTAAGATACCTCAGTGCCCTTTTTGACCAACATTTGTGTTAATGGTTTCTCTGTACTGATTTTTTTTTATGTCAATAAAATTTTTTAGGTGATAATGAAGGAGACACTATTTTTGTTTTAATATTATAACTCATATATCACTTCATATATTAAATAATAAATTTTCTTATTTTACATAAAATCAACTTATAAATCTACGGATGCTGATTAAAATAATGCGATCTAAAATTCACCTTTGCTAAATAATAAGTCACTCTAGAATTTTCCCATGAGCTAATCCCGTTGTAGATAAATCGGGAATATACACAAGAAAAGAAATTCCAACCACTAAATTGTAGATAAGAGCGAGAAAAAAGGCCTCGTGTCTCGACTAGCATATTTAAAGTATCGATTGTCTTTTTTCCTTTTTTTTAATCTTAAAATTCTTATAGAATTGTCTTCCGCATATATTCACATATATAATATTCAATCAAATGTTGCTTCTCATGGAGAGGTGATCTTCTGTCTAATTTTTCGTATATCAACTCTGTCCAATGTCATCTTAGCCATCTACTTATTTGGGTCCTATATAAGTAAATGACTAAAATAACATTGGACAAAATTGGTACACAGAGAATTAAACAGACTCACATAAATAAATGGCTAAGATTACATTGAATATAGTTGATACTGGGAGAATTAGACAGTGGATACGGGGCCTTCTCATGTGCCTTAAACAGTGTGAATTGAATAACTATTTTCTACAAACTAGTTTTGGCATTTTGTAGATAAAGAGTAAACAACGATTTTGGTTACGTATTAAGGGCGAGCTCAAGCATACATGGCGTGGTGAAAAAGTCAGCAGCTCAGGCATACGTGACGTGTTGAAAAAGTCAGCACCAAACATTGACCAGCTATTGAAGGAATATTAAGAATCAAAATTAAAAAATTAAATTGAATTGAATTTTTTATTTGGTTTATTTTAATAATTTTTATTATTAAAAATCAATTGAATAGTTAATTAACTAATTGGTTTTTATAAAAATCAAAATAAAAATAGTTTCCATCTTTATTTGTGTCAAGTTAAAATTTAAATATTTTATTTTAATGGTTCAATTCTTAATCTAATTTTTTAAACATTAATTAAAAGAGTTCTTCTTGTAGATTATTTTGTTCAATTTGTTTCTATGCTTCTAAAATCATAATGTAATTCCTTGACATTTTTGAAAACATTCTCTTTACTAGTTAAGAGTAACGTTGCATGTATTAGATCTTGTCAGACCCCAAGTTTAGCTGGATTTTCTATTGAATCGTTGTTGTAATTAATGAGTTGTTATTTATTTATTGTCTTATTTAGTCTACAAAATAATATAATTTTGACTTTAAATGCATGATGAAACTAAATTAACTTTTAAAAAATAAGTTTTTGTTTTGAATACAATTTTTTATTTTCTTATATTAACATAATTAAAAAAAGATTATTGAATATCTACATAATAGATTAATTTTCAGGATAAACCACCGCCTTTCGGCCTCTCAGCTGATTCTACCGTAGAGGCCAATAATAGAAAATAACTTCCCCATGAATACAACTTACAACTTTCATTATACTGTACTCTCCAATAAGTAACTCTTCTCAAAATGTACTGAGTTGAAATCACAGTCTAACTAAGGATTTATGTGATCCTATAGAATTTGACAATGTATTTTTAAAATCAAAACTGCATTATTATATCACATAAAATAGGTAAAATTCTAATAACAAATAACATATAAAAATTTACGATAATTTTAAAAAGGGATAAATGAAAAGGTCAAAAACCATGAGAAAGAAATGAAAAGCTTCAGAAAAGGCGCGTGTTTTTACCTTTTACAAATCTTCGGAACCTTCTTTTTTGAAACCTTGAAGATTCCAAGAAGGTAACTCTTAGCTTCTGTTCTTAACTTCACACGTGGAAAGTCTGAAAGAAGCTGCTTTTCTTACCATAGAAGAGAAGTCTTCAACCTTATCATTTTAATATATGAACTTGGAACTCACCTGGATGCTTCTGTCCTTGTCATACAAGCAAGCATGTAGTATGTTTTTCCTTGGATTCTTAATAAAGCTTCGAAAATGGGGTAGTTCCTTACTCGTAGTTTGGCGACAGTCAACGGAGACCATTCCAAGTTCAAAGCTCGATCCACTTATAAATACCCAATTCCTAACGTAATCTAACTCACTTCCAATTAACATTTCAAATCAAACCTTTTCGTCTACCAAAACCAGCCATGAAGAGAGTTAGAGAAAATGGTGAAATGGAAAGCTTAGAGTTTGCAAAGTGTCTGATTCTACTCTCACAAACACCAGAACACAAACCCATAAAGTTCTTGAAGACTGAGACCTTCGAGTGCAAAACCTGTAATCGTAAGTTTCCATCGTTCCAAGCTCTTGGAGGCCATCGGACTAGTCACAACAGGTCAAAGCTAGGAGAGAAATCACCTAACCTTGAAGCTGGTAAGCTTTTGAGCTTGGCGACAAAGCCAAAGGTGCACGAGTGCTCTATATGTGGCCTGGAGTTCGGTTTGGGACAAGCTTTGGGAGGTCACATGAGAAGACATAAACTCGCGATGACCCAAAACTTTGTTCACACAACACCAGTTGTTTCGAAGCCGCCATTAATGCCTTTGCTCAGGAGATCAAATAGCTGTAAAAGGGTTTTCCGATTGGACTTGAACTTGACTCCTCTCGAGAATGATTTAGAAAGGGTTTTTGGGAAGATGGCTCCCAAAGTTGCTCCTCTTGTTTGATATTTACTTGTCATCTTCGTGTATTCGTTCATCTCTTTGTATAGAATTATGATATGTACAATTCTTCCTTTTATTTTTATGATAAATTGACGAGACACTTCGAGTTTTACATTGAATCGCTTGATAACATATATATATATATATATTTTGTTTGATTACATGTATAAGTGAACAATAAGTTACAAATTGTGAATAAATGACATATTAAAGTCTAATTAATTAATATGTTTTCTGTCTAAAGTTGTGGCTGTTTGGTCGCCACTCGTCGATGGAATCCCTCTATATAGTTTCAGAACTAGCAGTGGACCTGTGTGCCTCATAAACTGAAACAAACATTGGTTGTAGGCCCATATAGTAGAAACTAGCCATCTTTTGGCATGTCCGAGCTAGACCCTATTTTATTCGATAATTAAAAAATTAATTGTTGATTCAATTGTAAAAATTTTAAATTAGTTAATTTTTTAGTTTTACCTTCTACTTTTTTAGTTCGATTCGTTTTAATAATTTTTTTGTTGTTAAAATCTAATTTATTTATTAATTAACTAATCAGTTTTTATAAATTAATTAATTTTTATAAACTAAAATAAATTAATTAATTTTTTTTAATATTAAACTTTATATTTTTCAATAAATACGACAGTTTCTTTCAATCATTTTTTAAGATTTTAAATTTTATTTTATCTTTAACCGATTTTATATCGATCTAATACTAGTTCAATTTTTTAAACCTTAAACTTCTTGTCTTGCTGGTTTAAATTTCGGTCTGATTTTTAAAACTTTGATTCTAATATAATTCAATTTTGATAGATATATGAATAAAATAGCATAATTGTAAACTTTATATATTAAAAGATGGCGCCCAATAAAATATCAAGAAAAGGTTCAATTACTAAATTTATTTTATCATTTTTGTTGTCGTTGACAACAAGTTTATCTAATTAATGAACCAAAAAATCCCTATTTTATTAAGATTATTATTTTTATTTTTTTGTTAATTCACGAGATGTTTTGAGTCAACCTGAATTATTGTGACACCTTTAAGTCATTATCACACCAAGATTATTCTTCGCTCTTGTCTTGTAAGATTTTAAAAGGCAATTTAGTACTATCATTTAATTATTTAACATTGTTGGATAGGCAAGTTGTGAGTCAAACTCTCAACTTTATTTAAACGAAGACTAGCCCTTATTATTAGATTTCGTGTTTGATCGTATCACTTTTTTGTATATAAAAGAAGAAAATTACTAAGATTACACGACTAGTCGGATAGGTAAGTTGTGAGTCAAACTCTCAACTTTATTTAAGCGAAGACTAGCCCTTATTACTAGATTTCGTGTTTGATCGTATCACTTTTTTTTATATAAAAGAAGAAAATTATTAAGATTACACAACTAGTTGAGAGAAGTCGTAGTATCATTTTCATCTTTTTAATGCATCAGAAGATACATGACCATAATTATGTTGACTGGTAAGCCGTCCCTTTGCCCTTTTTCTTGTTTATGTACTTTGTTTTCTTAATTTCCCTCCTTTGCTTCTCTTAAAGTACCTTTCAACCTCAGGGGACCAAAGTGTTTGTATCTTCCAATTTGGTTATTTTGGTAAGACTTTGATATTGATACCATCTTTATCTAACAATGAAAAGAGAGGCCTCTTGTTCTATTATCTAATAAGTACCTGCTCACGTACGACATATGCATTTTATCCAAGAATCGAGACTTAAACCTAACAAGAGAGAATAATCAGAATCTTAAAATTAAAAAGACAATAAGTGAAACCAAAATTCTCCGCTCCTTATTGCTGCTCGCCTTGCTGATGTGACTGTGGCGGCTTTTGGTTCTGAGATAACTTTAATTTGTAACATTTTTTAAAATGAAGTTTAAATGCTCACTTGATAAATCTTCATATTGATATAATAGCCTGCAAATCACGTTAATTGTGTACTTTGTACTAAATAAGTCTTGTACGACAGGTTCAATCGAAAGAGCATAAGTAGGGGGATTTAAACACAAGACCTTTTGACCTCATGCCCCTCCTCCTCTGCTACAATAACTCGACCACCTCTTAAGGGGCATATTCTTAAGCTTGTATATAGCTAACCAATATTTTTAAACCGAACTCAAAATTAAATTAATAAGATAAAAAGTTTAAGGTTTTAAAAGTTCAACCGATGTTAGGCTATCATAAAATTAGTTAAAAATTGAATAAAACTAAAAAATTTAAAAATTGATTGAAAAAGAATATAATTATCTATCAAAAATTTAAAGTTTAATTAAAAAGAAACTATTAAATAAAAATTAATAAGTTTATTTTAATTTTTAAAACTAACCGATTAATTAATAAATTAATTATTTTTAATTTTTAAAATTTTGTATTTATCAAATAATCTATTTTAATTGACTAATTATTACATATTTTTATAGAATTTATCCGATATAATTTCAAAAAATAATAGTTTTAAATTCTCTTCTAATTGAAAAAAAATCATTCTTATAAAAAGACATTAATTACCCAATTCAACAAATAAGATTAGCTTTAGTGGGTATTTATTCACCTAACACGATATTTTCAATGGTCCCTTTAATTAAGTCATAATTAGTTATAAGGATTGGCAGTTAGTTGAACAACTCAATTGAATTGTGGCTCTTGCATATGCGGCTCCGCCCATGATAATAAGATCATTAACATTTGCTAAATCTGTTATATGACCTCATTTGGTCGCATTAAAATCCAGTAAAATCTCTATAAATTAATATTATTGAAATTATAATATTTATTATTTTATAGAGATATTAATTAATTGATAAATTAATATTTATTAATTTAAAGAGATTTTTGTAATTGATTGAAGTTAAAGTTTGATTACATCAAAAAGCATTGTATCTTAAAAAAAATTCATGTTTCATATCAATTGAATGAATCTAAAGCATAGATTTATTGTACATAATATTAATGAAAGCTAATAACTAGTGTTCATTGTTTCTTAATAATTAAGTATTATTCATCGTATTTTTACTAAAAACATTCAATGTACATATGTACGTATGATGGAGATAGAAAATGCTTTATAAACAAGGTAAAAAAATTTTTGAAACCACACCCAACAATGGCTCCTCGTCTAGAAGGTGTCACGAAATCAATAATGACGGATCAAATACGCAAAGAATTATGTGAGTACAAGAGAGATCATTCGATATGCACTCAAAAAGATTTGCAGTTATGGCTTGAAGAAAAGTTTCATTTGAAAGTTAGTCAAGGTACAATCTCAAACATACTCAAACGATCGGCTAAGTATCTTTCAGTCAATCTAGAAAAAGGAAGGGATGTCAAACAGCACAAACCAACAAAATTTTCAGATATGGAGAAGGTTGTTTATGAGTGGTTTCTCCAATACTAAGATCGTGTGAATATAACCGGAGAGCTAATTTTGGAGAAGGCAAGAGATACAATGAAACTTCTATACCCTCAGCAAGATTCTGAGCACAAATTTTCTCAAGGTTGGCTTGAGAAATTCAAGTTACGACACGGTATCAAGTCATTTCATCATTTCAGAGAGAGTGGTTCGGTTAATATATAAGACCTGGAGAAGCAATTGGAGTCTATAAGGGAAAAAATAGATAAGTTCCCTATGAAAGATGTTTTTAATATGGATGAAACTGGTTTGTTTTACAGGTTACAAGCTGATCATTCTTTTGCTACGAAGCAACTTGAAGGAAGAAAAAAAGAGAAAGAAAGGCTAATGGTTGTTATTTGTTGCAATGAGGATGACTCTGAAAAAAATCCCTTTATAGATTATTGGAAAATATGCAAAGTTACGTTGCTTCAAGAATGTCAGCATGAATAACTTGAATTGTCACTATCGTGCCAACAAAAGAGCTTGGATGACAAGTGTGCTCTTTGATGAATATATCCGTTGGTTTGATAAAAAAATGCATGGTAGAAGAATTTTGTTTGTGGTACATAATTGTCTAGCACATCCAAGACGTGAAGGGTTAAATAATGTTGAGTTGTTCTTTTTGCCACCCAACATGACATCAAAAATTCAACTTTGTGATGCTGGAATAATAAGAGCTTTCAAGATGCACTATCGTAGGAAATTTTACCGTAGGATTTTAGAAGACTATGAGTTGGGACAATCTAATCCAGGTAAGATTAATGTTTTGGATGCTATCAATCTTGCAATCTCGGCTTGGACAGTTAATGTGGGCTTAATATCTCCATGAATAACAGGAGGACTGCAAACATGGTGAAGATACTCGAGCCCTTTAGCAACATCACTTATTATCTCCAATCTCTTACTCCAACTCATAAGCTCTTCACATTTTCGATCTATAAGAGCCTCCTGTAAGCTTCTGTTCTCCATGAGCTCGTAGACCAGAATTAGCTTACGCTTTCGTCGGTCGGAGGAATACCCCAGAAGAGAAACAATGTACGGCGAGTTGAGAGACGAAGCGAGAGAGAGCTCGTTGTGAAACTCCCGCTCTCCTTGAAGCGAGCCGTTCGGGTCCATGACTTTGACAGCTAACGACTGGTTCGTTCCCAAGAGAACAGCTTTGTAAACCGAGCCAAAGCCGCCGTAACCTAGCCGGTTAGCTGAAGAGAAGCAAGCCGTGGAGCGGCGGAGAAGCGAGTAGGAGAATCGCCGAAATTGGTGGAGCTGGTGGTGGTTCGGCGATTTCAGGTCCGTTGGAGCCGTACGGTTACGCGATAGTCTCAGATACAGAAAGACAACGATGGTAATGAGAAGAAACAAAGTCAAAGTCAAAGTCAAAGCCCCGGCGAGCAAAGGAGGGAGGAGGTGGACGTGACGGTGGTTGGGATGACTGTTACTCGCCGGAGGTGGGGCCGGAAGAGGAAGCAACTGGCGCGATGGCATGGTCGTAAATTAATGAGTAGACGGAGGGGCTAAGAGGAAATCATTAGTCAGATAGAGAAGAACTCGAGACTAGTTAGAGAAGAAGACTAGATTTTCACTCTGTTAGCCTGATGAGTGTTTCTTCAACTGAGCACAATTATTCCGATTTTTGGTTTTTTTTTAATTTCGGAAGGGTAAAGAAAGTTGTGGGTTACACACTCGTTTAGCGTACGACCCAATAGAGTTTTGGCATTTTGCCGACGTGTGGATTTCTGGTTCGAGGGTGAAGGTGTCAACGTAAAAGTCTTGTCAGCATGTAGAGCTGTGACGTTGAATGCGAGGGTCGTTTGCAGTTGGGTGGTGTTATGCACGCGCGTAAGAGAGATCACGTGCATCACGGTGCAGCTTCTCTGGTTACCAGTTGAAAAGCAGGGGATGGGTGTGGGGAGGGTTACGGACTCGCATAGGGTTCGCGTGGAGGTGGAGAAAGGTCGTATTTGGGCTTTTATTGTTTTTGTCTGTTTGCTTAATGTTTGTTGTTATTCCGCAGTCGGAAAAACACACAGGGATACTCTGAGCTCGAGATTTGTCTTCTCACAGGTTTGACCTATTAGCACAGACTTCTCGAGCTTTTATCGAAAGCGTAGCTGTTTCTCTTGGGATGACAAAAATGCCACTGAACAAGGGAACTTTTTTTTAATGTTTTAAAAATCCGGATTTAATTGTAAAAACTTTAACTGCTTAATTTTTTAGTTTAATTTTTAATTTTATCAGTTTGAATCAATTTATTTTAATAACTTTTGTTAGTAAAAATTATTCAATTTTTGTAAATTAATAAATTATATAAATAAAAATTAATTATTTAATTTAATTTGCACATTCTCTTTTTTCATTAAACTTCAAATTTTTATTCAAGTAAAAACAATATCTTTCAACCATATTTTAAAATTTATTTAATCTTTAACTGATTTTATACCGATTTAATAATGATTGAACCTTTTAAATCTTAAATTTTTTAATCAGTTTTGGTTCAAGTTCAGATTTTTTTAAATTTGGAACTCAAATTGTCATATCCAATTAGAATTAAAACTAGAAATAGCAATGGATCGATTCATGAGCCAATATTGCTAATTTTTTTAAAATTAAAAATATAAAATAATGATTTTTTCTAATTAAGTCCAAGTCTGAGTTGTCTAAATCTAGACCTACTTAAAGCCTAACTATTTATATTGTTGATTTAAATAAGCCGAGTTAAAATCACTTTAATGTGTTAATTTCAGCTTATTTAAATCAATTTCTTATGATTAGTTGAGATCTTAAAAAAATTATCAAATTCCATTCTAAATAGTTGAACTTAAATTCAATAGAAGGGGTAGAAGAGTAAATGTGGTAGGTTGGGATTTTGACTTATTAGTAGGCTTCGTAGAGGGAATCTTGACTCGAAATGGTATATAGAGGGTACAAGTAAAACAAGATAGGCTTTTATGTTTTTTACTGCACGAAAAGGTCGGTGAAGTGAACCAGTGGTAGAGAAAAAGACCGGAGATCATGTGAGTCCCACTCTCTCTCGATGCCACGCTAGTCGGGAGAGTTGTGTTCTTAATACGAAATTCAAGTCCAATCTTGACTTAATTTTGGACTTAAATTAATTTTATTATATTAAATATTTTATTTTAAATCTAAAATAAATTTTTTTAATGTATATCTAATTATGTCAAATTTATGTATTTATGAAATGATTATTATTTTATAATAAATTATATTAGCACTAATTTAATCTTAGGATTTTCATAAATATTAATTTATTAAATAATAATCTTTTTAATATAACTAGAGATGACAACGAATAAAGCCCGTCTTTATGCTCGGGCACTTGAGCCCATCAAGACGAAGCTTGAATTTAGTTTTTCTTATGATTATTGAATTTTAAGTCGAGGCGAACACGGACAACTTGAGTTAGATGCAATGTTCCGAATACCGTACCAGACTTGGTACCGGATTGGGCTCTGGAACGGAACTGTACCGGTACCGGGTACCGTTTCGGAATATTTTTTAAATTTATAAAATAGTCCCTAAAATTTTTAAAAATTGCAAAATAATTCATATTGATATATTATACAGCTGTACTGTATACTTTACTAGTTTACTATTTACATCAACCATGCTTTCAAAAATCTTAATAATAAATAATAATGACAATTAATTTGAAATAACAATAACCACAATTAATATGACCAAAGACAATCATCATCATACAATTATAAAACTAAGAATAATACAAACTTACAAAGCATTTAAAATATTACAATCATACAATTTCATCATTATAATAAATAATATTACATATTTACATCAAAAGAT
>JANIJF010213640.1:0-10807 GCA_024520955.1 Erythroxylum bequaertii | reverse complement strand
CCAGAGTTTTTCCAGTTCCAGGGGGCCCAAAAAGTAATATTCCTTTGCAAGGCTGGAAAGGAAGTTCATATTAATGTATTGAAAACACTTGAAGAGAATACCAAAAGTTTCAATCAGTCTTAAAATAAATATCAGTACCTGCAACAAATGTCCATAAGAAAACAATTCTAGCCTCCTCATAGGAAGAATGACAAGCTCATTCAATGCCTTTTTCACATCTTCCAAAGCACCTATATCCCCAAATCTTACATCAATTTCACCAGGAGGTACCACGGCTGAAATGAAATTGCTTTCGTACTCATCCTTAGCAAGGTTCTGCTGATTTTTTCCAAAGGAAACAAAATTAAAAGAATAGGGAGTGCATTCATATTGCCCCTTGCTATCACGATTCTTTGGTCCTCTTAAATTTGTTTATTAAATGTCCTAAGGAGTTCTTCCTCCTGTAAATGTGGTAAACAATGGAAATGTTAAGAAAACCTCAAAAATATCCGATGATCAAGCAGACTAAAAATTGTGGCAGAATTCCAAATGTAATTAAGAAAGAAACTCTATATGACTTAGACAGCACGTTGTCAATGCTATACTTATAATCAATTGACAGTAAGCTTACATTTCTAGTTTCTAGATATCCCTGTCCTCAATGCTATAGCTTATAGTCAATTGACAGTAAGCTTACGTTTCAAATTTCTAGACATCCCTGTCCTCAATGTAAGCCTAGGTTTCATTTAAAGCACAACAAGAAAGTGCATCATTTAAAGTAATCTACTCAAACATCCTGCACACAAAGTTCAAATCACTTCTCTTCAGAAGTTTCAATTGCCTTTCTGGTACTTTTTGGAAACCATTAGAATGATCCCCAGAACACAAGTTGAAAAGACCAAACCATAATTGCATTTTTTCTTATCCAGGCTGTAAATTGCAAAGCTCATGCATGGCAAAACTTGGCAGGCTTGCATATTGGAATTGGCTTTTCATTTTAAATGCTCTAACATAGAACTTTAATTTGAAGACTCCATGAAATTGCCAAAAGATTATACCTTTCAATCAACAGCCTAGAAATACCATTTCATTTAAATATGATTAGAAAATTTAAAAAGAATGTTGTGCAGTGACCGAGAATCAGTATAAAAATTGAATTCTGGCTCCTTGTCCTCAGATAAATAGGATATTTAGAATTTAACCCTGCACATATAGCATATCAACTTTTGAAGTTTATTGCATCCAAAGTACCTTTGGGGGATTTACAGTTAGGACATTACTGAAGATCTTATTTATATAATTGTCATCAGATCTCTTTGTCGTTTTAAGTCCTTCTGTAAGCCGTTTCAAGGAGAGAGGCTGGAAGCAAGCATTAGAATTTGCATCAGCTAAGAGAAATAAGGACGATAGAACAGATGCTGTGGAAAAACAATGAAGTAAAAATATTACAAATGATTGCTCATAATGCATAACATTTTTCAAGTTATTAAACACTCACCAGCTTAGCCAAACGACCAAAGTTTGGGAATATCATTGTCTGCTTAACATCAGATTCTAAAGAAAATCAGTAAAAGAAACAAAGATAGACCATTGCATAGATGATACAATGGTAAAAATGGTAAAGCCTTTTAACATAATCTTTATCTTAATACAAGATCTTAAACTTACAATGTTTTCTTTCTCCTTTGACCCACTTTCAACTTTGTTTTGGCCACATATGAAAACAACAGGGCCTGGTACCTTATCAAACATTTCCTGCACCTTGAGGAAAAACTCCCTCCGATTCAACTTGGGAACTGCTCTAGACAGCCATAGAGAAATGTCTGGAAAATAGACAATAAGGGGGTGTATTGAATGCAAAACCTGCACAAAAACAAAAAGAAACAACCCAAATTAAACATGAACAAGAAGAACAGAAGTCAGGAGAAGGAAATTTATAGAGCATTCATACCTCAGATAAAGCCTCCATAGCTATATAACAATCTTCTGCCTCAGCATCAGTGTCACGCTCAATGTCCTTGACTAAAACAAAAACTACTCGGTTAATTTACAACCAAGGAGCATATACAATTACTTGCACTGAGAAGGGCAAAAAAAGTTGCCGTACTTCCAAATCCTCTGCAAAGAACAAGTATAACGCAAAAGAACATAGTAATGGTCCATCACGTAGTAATTATGTGAAGAAAATGATGCAAGGATAATCAAGGAGGCAAGAACACTCAAAAGCAACAAGAAACTCTAGACAAGATTTTATCATATTATTCATTAAAAACTGACAAGAAAGTTCCTATTATAAAAGATAGCATCCAAAATGCATTTTAGAACGATTCACACAAGTTATTATAGGAAGCATAGCATATGAGGAAAGAAAGTATTCGGTAGTTTCTGAATCTTGAATCTCATACATTCTTCCGTTCAATTTCATAGAATGATCTATTCCCAAATAGGTGGGAAGCGACCCTTACAAATGCAAGAAGTTTACCATCTATCCAATAAACTGGGGCTTTCACAGATTGATCCACAAGCTGCTCATCCTTATCTTTGTCAGTTTCAATTTCACCTGTTAAATCCAATATAACAGCAACTCGATCTCCATTCAACTCATATACCTCCCCACGTTGACCACTTGATAAAGGCCTGTCATTCCAATCAACTATTAGTAAGATCCCAACAAGGTAACTACCATAAAGACATGAAAGCTCCACAGGTCCAATCTTTTCGTCATTGTCCAAACTCCAATTTTTAGAGCATGGTGAGACACATTAGTACAGGACTGATATTGCAAGTAAACATTCTGTACCAACATACCAGAAACAGAACTAGATCTCCAGTTGTTAAAGAAATAGCAAGCATAGAGTAAAAGAAACAAAAATCACAACAAAGTAACAACTCTGAACAGACATAATAATTCAAAAAGAAGAATAGCCAGAGAAAATAACCTGAAAAACTTAACGATTCAACATCTCTTAATAGAACCCAAAAAAGTAAAAGTTACCAATCAAAGCAACAATTCATGAAATGCAAGTTCAGAGGAATTTGGACCATTATCAAGGTATAGCAACCAACACCAGCCATGAAGCACTTTAGTTACCACATAGCCACAGACATCAGATTCACTCATTCTAATAGCCAATGACTAATGTAGCTGTGTCATTCATAATTTATACAGTACATCACTACTGTAAAACGAATTGGCTTCTAGTGTCTAATAATCACGGAACTTATGGCTCTATCTGAAGGGAATCAGCAGGGTCTATATGTGTACCAAGAGTGATACACATAGAGAAGCACATCTACAAAAAGGTTTCTTTTATCTCAAGCACAAGAAACAAATTATGAGAAATACTTGTTGCTAAATATTCTTCACAGGTTTTACGTAGGGTTTGCTTTACAACAACCGAAACACAAAAGGTACAACCTTGCATTTCTAGCTGCAACCTACTGTTTTTTTCTTCAAACTCCTACAGTTTCGTTTCACTAGTTGGTCAGAACGCACAAATCTCCCATCATAAATGCCACTAGCAGGACCCCATGTGTTTCCTTCAAGACACCATGAGGACTTACCAACCCACCTGCCACGAATATTGGTATAGGCATTTTTCAGACCCTCAGTGGTTGAAATCTTCCCCAGTATGATCCTGTGATGTCAAAGTTTGTTGGGGAGGTAAGTTCATGCCAAATGATCTTTGAAAGACAGACCATGAACCATGTTTTATCTTAAGCCAATTTACAGCTCAACACTGCATTATCTTCAAATGCTCACCAAAGTTCCAATTCTACATGTGAACATAAGCTCTTCAAAAGTAAAAAGACCAGATTTTTGAATAAAAACTGATAAACCACTTTCTAGACATGAAAGAGGATCAGAATCAAGGAAAACAAAAAATGAAATCCAGGAAACACTCCATGAATGTGTGTGAACATCAAAAGAGAAATCATTCCACATTTTCTTTTGGTATTTACAGCTTTTACTAGGTAATCTTAGGGGTGCAACATCAGTCTGATGTGTTAAAGATTTTAGTCCCGGATCACTCCCTAGAGCCCATGCTGACAAGGCAAGAGGTTACTGCTCGTCCCAACTGGACTAACTCCTTTGATTATATCATTCCACATAAAAGGAAAATAAGAGTCAAACAATCCATAACTGTGCATATGGCAGACAAAATCTGCATAGAATAATTACTAATTCATAAAGATCTGATTGAATAGCAAACTGATATTGGTGTGCATAGGGACAACAAGCAACTATACAAGAATATAAATCAAAATATAAGGTAGCTTGCATATGTTATAGAGCCTCCAGTGAATAATTTACCGAGTAGTAGATGCAACTTCAGGGGATAGCATAAAAAAGGCTCAATTTGTTGTATCTCTATAAACTTTGGGCAAGTATGCCTTGCAACAGTATTTTGACTACGTATATCTAAGTATTACATAGCAAGTCTTTTAAAACAACAAGCAAATTGTTTTAGACATGAAGCATCATAGATCTTTAAGCCATGTTAACGTTTCACACAGTCAAAAAATGAAGTAGCAAACCTGTCATCAGCTTCAATTCGTACAGAAGGTCCAGTATACTTCACCCGGTCCCCTAGCAAACGAAAGTCAAGTGAGAGCATAAATTAATGGACCAAAATTTGGTGATGAAATATGATTTTTGACAAGTTCCTTTTCATCTTTTCATATGTTTGGAGAGGTCTAGTATCCAATCCAAAGAGATAGGCAATTTTCAATAATAAGTTGAAATCATTTTCACATAATAAAGCATGCAACACCTCTACAGAATTAGACACCTCCAAAACAATCCACCACAAAAAACTCAACCACCACCATTCTAAGTCTGAATCAGGTGCTAACAATACCAAAAGTCAATCACAAATATGCACAATTATTTAATTGACTACTGGTTGAAGTAGGGGACAACAGTTTGATAGAGTGAAAACAACAGGAAAATACAGTTGCATAGAAAAGTTCTCCCAACAGAAGAATACCACTATACTAAAATAAAACAGCAGAAGAGAATTCAAGATGCACCTTCCTAGTAAGTGAATTGAAAAATCAAAATTAATTTTCAGTAAGATGCATGGAATCACAAACTTGTTAGCAACTTATAACTACAAACTTGAAATGTATTTAAAAATAATTAGATCCAAAAAGCATGTCTCTCTGGAGCCATATAATGTACTTTGTCAAAGGCAATCCTGAAAGGAGAAAGAGATCTAATGTTGAGCCACAATTCACAGGAGGTTGATGATAGAGAGAGGTTGAGCACATTAAAATGATATCACATACACAATCCACATGATCAACAAGAAACAAGGAAATAAATGTAGAAATTGAAACAGGAAGTTAATAATTATTATAAAAAAAAAGGAGGGGGAAAGGATGAGGGAATAAGAAAAGATAGGGAGTTTGACGATGCAAGGCATTTGAAAATTTTCTTACCCTTCCTAAGAGGTCGTCTTGAATTGTCTGATGAGTCAGCATCCTTGGAATTTGAGGACTTTGAGGAACCATCAGGTTCTCCAGAGACTCTCTGTACAGAAGCATCTCCAGAATTAGGACTCAGTTTACACTCCAGATTATTAGACAAAGGTAACAAATATCTCCTTACACAATAGTATTTCAAAGCTCAAAAAAAGAAACAAAATCCTGAACATGACAAGTTGTGGTAAGAGGAAACAAATAAGTTGCTCTGTCGTCTTTTATCAGAGGAAGGCATTTCTTTATAGACCAGCACAGCTAACATCTCAGAATACATACACAAACGTATGCAAGCATGTATCACCCTTGATACTCTTTTTTAGTACTTAAATGAATGCAGGTCCACAGCCAATGGCATTGACACCTTAATAAGGCTAACATATTTCAACTTTAGAATTCCTTTTCCGTTCTTTCAGAAAGTAATTCAGCTGTATGATAAGTTTAGTCAGATCAGTTCTAGATGAGAAACAATAAGTCCAGAAGGCCAACTATGAAAAAAATTCAGAAATTATACTAAGATTATTTTTAGACAATTTCGTATATAAGCATGATATTCCTTTTCTTCTCTTTTGAACAAGTTTTAAAGAACCATTCAAACTCAAGAGTCCAAACTATCAGATGAGGCTCAAGACTAGACTTGAAACTGCTAGCAAAATGAGGGCTCATGACACCTTGTAGTGAGAGCTAAAACTAAATCTTCAATAGCTGAAGTTGAACGAAAACCTCATTGTCACAGAAAGTCTGGGGAGTACAAGCTAAAAGACCTGCTTGTAATAAAAGCTCCAATATCATATTAAAAACCATTCAACTGGAATGTTAAAGATGTTAGATGATGCTCAAGACTGATTTTATATCAACTCTTAACATAACCATAATAGAAATTGCTACTTTCTCAATCAAGTACAATTAGATAAATGTCCCGTAGTCTGCTACTGCACTCAACTCATAAATAATACCCTAAAAGAAGCAGTAGCAATAGGACTAGAAAACGTCAGTTTTTTCAACTGTTAGATCTATTGGGCTATTCAAGTGAGTCAATGCATGAAGGCATGGACCTAAAATTAGACTTGCATTTAGAGTCTAAGCTTTAAAATAAAGTGAAAAATTTTTGATAGATAAGTCTATTTCCGCATTTAACAAACAATCTATTCAATACAACCCCATCACCTCATAAGATCTACCTTTGCAAACTCTTCAAGATTGAAAGGAACAAGTTTCTTGATGGCTGCCTCAGCAGTTGCCTCCATGTCAGCCACATCATCATCGGCGTCAGATCGTGCCTCAGCACTGCTGGTCCATTCTTCTTCAGTAATTGCTTCATTCTCATCATCAACCTCCGACTCTGAATTACACTCCTCTCCAGATTCTGTGTTATCATCAGATTCACATTCTGAATCATCAGCCAAATCCTACAAGAAAAGACGAACATTGCATGAATTTTTTTTAAAAATAGAAACATAATTAATTGCCGGACAATAGGGTTTCAATGCAATCCTCGTCTTCTTACATAAGGGGCAAGAACACTACTGTCAAGCACCAATAAGGGAACTTGTAAATCCTGTGCAAGAGCCTTAACTATTCTCTCCCGATAAAGCTCAGTGCCTGAAAGTAGCATCAACCATAAATAATCACCATGAACTTAAAGGAAAACTGTTCATGATAAAAATCATAGCATATGCATAAAATACCATTCATGTTTACCTGGGGTGCTCTGAAGCAATATTCTTCCGCTTGATGACTTTAGACGCGCCCCATAAGAATTGGTGAGGTTATTATGCTTGAAATGGGATTCAACACATTCCACCAAAATACTTTTGGCATTTGCACTACATGAGAAAGCAAGTTGTTAATTCTTCTTCACAAATTAAGAATAACCAAATGCTACAAATTTGCTTCTTATAGAAATGAAAAGATAAAATTCAAAAGAAATAATATTTACTTGAGGTAGTAGGGAAAAGTTTTCAAAGATACATGTAACTTTTCCCAAGGAATGACCCTGCGCAAAAACTCATTCTTAAACTTTTCACGTCTTGTTAAGAAAGGAGATTCCTTCTTTTTACTTTCAATTAAAAACTTCTCATTAGAAAGCCATTCTTTTTGATCTAGTTCTGCAAGTCGAGCATGTGCATCACAGCCACTACCATCTTCCCTTAATGTCTTCTGACTATGCCTTCCGCCATCAAAATCAGGCCCATCTACCATAGATGCATGCTCATCCTCACTTGTACCCCTTCCATCACCTTGTGAACTAAAGGCGCGAATTTGACTATTCTTAAAACATAAGGATCTTGAATGGAGAGTTACATAACTCTTCGCTTGCTCAATGCTTCTAGATGAGGTTGAATCTAACAGGTATCTTCTGATAAATGTCCCATGTGAAGTAAAGCACCCCAATCCATTGATACAGCTCAAATATCGACAAGGCTGATCCTGGTAGTTTAGCTTGGTGAAATATTTAGATTGCTGAAAGACTGAACCCCATCTCTGATTTCTACCCCTTATTCTCCTAGCATACATTGCAGTCTGGCCCTCAAAATTAGTACTGCAAAGCAAAAGTTCACTGCATCATTATATGATTTCAAAGTTAAGAAGGATAGTTCAATTAATTCTAGAATGAAGCAATGTCAATTTTGGAAATAGCTCTTTTTCATAGAAGTTCCTAGGGAAACATTGAGCATTATTTTATCCTGCTCCTCTTTCCAAAAGGAAAAAGTAAACCCACAGCAACCATGTGCTCCTTTTCATTTGTATATACCTATTCTTTCTTTAATGGAGAAGCTGGCAGCTTAATCAAACAATCAGTTATACATCAGACAAAAAGAACAGGAAAAATAGGGGAGAAACAAAGCCACAATTGGTTACACGCATTCGTGGGGGTTGCCGGTGTTTATATCTTTATTTAATTACCCAAAAATAATCGTATTAACTCAGCATTATTGATTCCAGACTTCGTCACATGTTTTCAAGTTTTCCAGAGGGCCACAGTATCTTTCCTCGACGAATTTTTTTTAGCTCTTCATGCACATTGTGGCACTGGGAATTCAATCTTCAATAGGAAACTTCATTAATCTACACATAATTCAGTCAAGGTATGAAGGAAGAAAGAAGTTAGTTATTTGAAATAGTTACATCAATTGCCACTAGATTACTTAATAACCATCTAAAATATTACCATAAGACGTTAAAACACCATGGTATACATTATAAAAACGACTGAAAGGAGAGTTGTTTTTGCTCACATAATACAGGTTTACTAGAAAGTCACACAGGAATTATAGAGAACAGGAACTATCTGAAGTAAAAATCTTTCAGAGAGAAAAACGAAAGGGTTTAAGAAAACTTTTCATCAATTAAACAGATTATGCTCCAATAAACCCATGAAACATAGATACAATGCATTAACGAAAGAAGAAAGATTTCACATACAAGTACGACGTTCTCACCAATCAATATAGATTAACAAAATTTCCACTGCCACACCTTTATTCAACCCACAAACAGTTAAGAGGAGAAAACACGAAAAAGATTCAAACTTTCCAAAACCCAGATGAATAAAAATTAGTAAAAGAAACCGAACCTTACTAAACCAGAAAAAATCAAGCATTACTCTGGGTCATACGGTAGGAATAAATAATGGTGGCAAAGCTCGAATATTGAAGAACAGAGGAGAGACAGAGCGATAAATGAGGAAGGCAAATAAAGACTATCGTTGAGTAAGCGACTCAGAAACAGAGAAAGATCTGGGCCGCTTGCTTTTCTAGGTGAGCAAGTGTTAAAATAAGAAATAGGTATGTGTTACAGCATCTATGTGTTAGAAGATGCAAGTTACGTATCTTTGACCGGAGGTCTTCGATGGCCAAATTAAACATGTTTCAATCCTTAAGCCAATAACGTCCCCAAGCAATTAGGGTTATCTGGTACAATTCTGTACATGTTTCAATGCTCAAATTTATTATCAGAACCATATAACCCGAATTAAACCTATGTAAGTAAAATTCAATACCTTATATTCAAGTTTAATTTTAAAGATCATATTTAAATTATATAAAATATATACAGTATTTATTTATAAGAAACTTATTAATAATTATTTTTATGGTTATTTTATTAAAATTATGTATTTTTATGTTTATTTGGTCAATTTAGATTTCTAAACGATAGGCCTTGAGAATTAATAACCTAAATAGAGAAGAACTTATGTCTCAGCTAGCATATCTAAAATTTAGGTTACAATCAATCTTTGTTTATCTTTAATCTTTTATAGAAATTTGTTTTATAAGCCATTTGACTGACATATAGGCTAGAAACTCATGATATAATTCCTTTGAGGTTTATTGATGAAATATTTCACGAGTCTATGAGTCATAGTGAGAAGGCTTGTCTCGATTCATGTAGTCTAACAATGTCATGTATCTTTGATTTCTATTATGCTCGTATGCCCTCTAACCAAAGGTAGCTTGGATGGTGTCAAAATCATGAGTGTTTTTTACTGTGACTACATTATTCTTGATGAAAGTAAGGGGATCTTTCTATATGTCATGAGTGACTCTTTACCTAATGATCATGTTCATCTTTCTTCAACCCTTTCAATAGCAAATCTTCCTTCCAATCTTAAACGTACTCCTTTCACATGCATTCTTTCCACACAACTACTTCTCCTATTCACAGGGCACTAAGGGATGGACTTATTAAATCCATCTACACCAAGCCCGATAAAGATCAACCTGGGTCCTCTAACACATTTGACCTTATTTTAATGTTTCAACCGGTGTTATCACACAAAAGATAAAGATAGACCTCCAATTCATAATGTTAAATCTGATGGACAACATGTGTACATCAGTCATCTTCGAGGACATTTCATATAGGATGTAGATTCATCCATGTGTGAACCAAATTGTGAAATCTGTGTACTAAACTATGATGACACAGGCAGTGAAGATGAAACCTATTGACTGCGCGTTGTAACGCTAATCAAAATTAAAATAACTAGACCACTACTGTAGCAGTGGTGAGTCTAGGTTGATCCCACAGAGAGTGTGTGTAAAGTCTATGAAATAAAATTAACCGGTGTTTACACTAAATGGGGGGTTTTGGATTTTTAGAATAAGAAAAATAAAATAACACTAACTAATAAAAACAAATTAAAGAAAACATGCAAAAAATTTATAAAAGTGGGGAATTCAGTAGGGACCGGTTCTTCGGTTCAATCTCGGCCTATATCCTGAGTAAGCATATTTTATTAATTTGTTGTTCTTTAATCTCGTATAGAAACTATTAATCGTAGGTCAAAAATTAACCCGAGGTTTCCCTTAGATTGTGTTTAATCAAGATACGATCGTTA
>JANIJF010213565.1:0-10827 GCA_024520955.1 Erythroxylum bequaertii | reverse complement strand
TGCCCTAAACTGAACCACCACACAGCTTTTCGAGTTTAGATCTCCTTTTTAATATTATGATGTCTTATTGTGTCTAATAAATCTCAGCCGTTTATTTATGTGGATCCCACATAGAACCCATGTGAAACCCGCAAAATAAATGACTAAGATTTTATAAGACAGAATAAAACAGAGTAAAACTAGACAGAGGATCTACTCTATAGCTTTTGGAAGGCTTGCATATGATCTGCTTCCAAGCATATGTCCAACATCAAACTCTCTTCATCGTTTGGATTTATCATTATAAATCCTTTCCCGTCACGCATCTTCGCAGGTTTCATGTCTGCTCGTCCCCACCCAAAATCGACGGCGTGGAAAGGCAGCTTCGTCCAGCTCACAATACTAAGGTTCGGACAAGCACATACACCAGGGTCATGCATGATTGATGTCAGGTCACCTTTGCTCTCCAGGAACTCAACTGCTGATCTCAGGTACTCATCGTCCATCCTGACTATTGCTTTATGAATCCTATCCACCGTCTCGACGAATGGTTCTGATAAAAGCTCACCTGATACCGCCGTTGTTGTACAACTGAAGATTGCATTACCAAAATAGTCTGGAGGGAGTGGAGGGTTCAACCTGGAACGCCCATCAACCGCAAAACGCAACTTTGTTGCTTGATCATCAGAGAGATTCCGAGCTCTACATGCAGTTCGCCATATGAATGCTGTCAGGATCTCGAAGTAAGTGTACTTCGTCTTGCCTGATTCCTCTTTTTGATCCCTCACTGGCATGAGGGCTTTGATCTGATCTCTGGTGATCTCAAATATTACCTCAGAGTTTGTCTGAGAGGTAAGTGATCGAACTTGGAGAGTTGAAATACTGTTCATGACAGGGAATTTATCATATTCAGGATGGTGGAAGGTTGGGGTATAAGAACAGACTCTTGAACGGAGACTGGTCCGATCAAGGAGTATCGGCCGGTTAATGGGGTGACCCTGAGCTATGCTAGACCAAGAAGTCAAGAAATGGATCAAACTAGTACCATCTGCTGGATTGTGATGCCACCCAATTCCTAGACACACACTTCACAACTGAATCTAGTAGCCTGCATTAACACCATTACTGTAACCTCGCAAACCAAGTTCCGTTTCATATTATGCTAACTATTAGATCTGCCATTTCTGATTCATATACCATATTGCAAAATCTATTGTAAACTTAACTATACCTGTACGACGAGTAATGGGAAAGACGAAACGTCGTGACGAGAGTTGTAACTAACTGGAGGCAAGACCTGAAGGAGCCCGAGGTCGTCAGGTCCGAGGTCATCAGGCTCAGACATAGCACAATCAGCCACAGCTTCTGCATACAAAACTCCATCTCCATTGCAGCCTATTTCAATTCTACCATTTTCATCTCTTCCAAGTCTTCCAGCCACAGGGTATTAATGGAGCACAAGAACTTTGCTTAGAGACTCCTCCACCACTTCAGGATCAAAAAAGTTGCCAGAACTATTGAACTTGTAGAAGAAGAGTAAAGGGGTGTGAGCTCTTCTCGTGTACATCACATGTATGCCGGACAGCCATAGCCGTCTCTTGGGCGTACAACACTGGTCTCCTTGATAACAATCTTCATTTCTCGTAGATTGCAAGCAGTGTTTCAGTTTCCTGTTTGTGCTGTTTTTGTGTAATATTTCTGAATTGATGATATTTTGCTTGGCTTTGTTTTTGCAGAAATGAAAGTTTGCAAGAAAAGTAAAGAAAACACTCAGAATTTACTTGGTTCGATAGCACAAAGCTATCTACGTCCAACGGTTAATCTCATATCGGGTTTTTCAATAATATCAAGAGAAGAATACAAGAGATTGGCTGTATACAAACAGCTGCAAGAGTTTTTTCAGAAACGCTCTTGTACCTTCAATATATACTCTAGCACTCTCTAATATTTCCTCACTTGAAATACAGAAAAAGTAAACTAAGTGACTTTGTATTGTGGTGGTATTGTTCTGTATCTCTGGAGCTTGAACTTTGACTATTTATAAGTGTTTTGGATAACGGTTGCCTTTGACTGAGTCTATGTATATGCATGCCTTGTCCACGTGATTCACTTAAAAGACTTTGCCTTTATTCTCTAATTGACTTCCATCAGACTTTAATGCATCCAATCAAGTGCTGCGTTTTGTCCATGTGTTGTACGTTTCATCAATACGGTTGTGTTTAGTATGCTTCAGACAACTCCACGTGATCCTTACATGTGTAAGACTTAATTTGAGCTTAAGTCTTCAGTTACTTCTTTCGAACATTCGAGATTCAATGTCCTCTTCTCTTCGTAAGCTTCAGACTCCTTCTCTTTCACCTTTGATTCTTCTTTTGTAATCCTTTGTTTGTTGGGTTAGTGTGAGGGTTCATGGAGAATCTAGTGTGATTCTTCACATTTTTCCCTCCCTTCATTAACCCTCACTCAATCCTTCAATTCGTGACCAATGTCATAAAGCCCGAAACCCTAGAAAATCTGAAACCCTAATTTTTTCTCTGTAGTTGTGAGATCGACGGGTAAGTCCTCCTTTTTCTTTCAAGGTGCTTCATTTATATATAGAAACTCTCTACAAAAAATGAACTTTTTTATTGGAACTACCTTTGTCCCGAAATTTGACGGATTGTTGTCACCTTTCATCTTTTTCAGGTTAACCTCTCCGGCATTGACCTTGTCTCTAATGAAGTGAAGTCGAATGTCTATGTGCTTCGACCTCTCGTGCAGAACTGGATCCTTGCTTAGGTAAATCACACTTTGACTGTCAGTGTGAATATTTGCTTCTGATAAATGAACTTTGATTTCTGATAGTAGTCCCTTAAGCGATATTAGCTCCTTTAGGCCTTCTGTGATTGTATAGTATTCATCTTCTGTTGTGGATAATGACACCATTGACTGTTATTGTACTTTCCAGCTTATTGTGTTGCCTGAAACTGTGAAATAGTATGTTGATAATGATTTGTGTGTGTTTATCTGCCGCATAGTCTGCATCTACATAGCCATTTATGCTTGTATGTTTAAGAACTTCTAGGCTAGATTTAGTAAAACATAGACCATGACTTAGTGTTCCTTTTAAATACCTAAGTACTATTTACGCACGTAAAGGCAATTTCAACCTCTAACTAGGTCAATTTTTCACTCAATGATTCTGCACTGTTCAATATCACATAAGCAAAAACCAAACTTTCAAATTTCATATCTTCCAATTTTCACATCCAAAAATTGCATACTTTATGGCGATAAAAAGCTAGGAATCTAAGCTACAACTTTCATTAAGGCCACTTTCTCCAATTCAGACCACATTAATACGGCACTTGGCCTCACTTCCTTCTAGAGAATTGTTCCTCTATGTCTTAATTTCATAATGCCATAAAAATCGTTTAATTTGGTGCACTACACCAAGAGTTATAGTCCAAACATCTCGGACTGCCATTATGCTGAAAAATTTTCCAGCACTTTACTTCCATCCGAAAATTGACAATCTTAGAGGCTGAATTAAAATTCACTTTCTTCAGACAAATTGTAGCCTTATCTTTCTAGTTTAATCCAAAACAAGAATCACCTCATTTGGATAACTAGAACAACAATTATGGCCAAAATACTGACAGCACTTATTAGTCCAAGACTGAACACTAAACCCGACTTCAATTCAGAAATTGAAAGTATTAGGGGCTAAATTAAAATTCACTTCCTTCATATGCTTTGTACCCCCAAGTCTCTATTTTATTTTTCCTCAAGAATCAACTCAATCGGATCTCCACAGATCAATAATTGCTCAAAATACTGGACCATGTTCAGAAACTTTTTAACTCACTTTGATTAAATCAATCTCTTTCATTATAATCAAACATGTATTTATCAAACATCCCCACACTTAAGCATTTGCTTGTCCTCAAGCGTACCATAATCAAAATTATAAATATTACAACATTAATCCCTCATCAATCTCAACCTATCCATTCATACTATGAATTATCATATCTTCTTGAATCAAATTAATATGTAATTAGAGTCAAGTTATCCTAAAATTAACTTCCTAGTTCCATATTAATAATCACATCAATAATCAAATTTAAATCAAAAGCATAAATTTTTTGACCCTCACCAAGATTTCACTCAATGCACTCAAGTGCTTGGGGTGAAAAGTATCAAAACTCTCAATCAATACATAGTATAACTCTTCCCATAGGCTTGTAATATTATCACATCCCCACCACTTATGTATAAAGTAGAAACACAAATCAAAAGGTCTTCATACAGTTGTAATAGGGCTTAGTTATAGTATGGTTAGGATATAAAAAAGGTTAAATTGAAGGAAATTTACTAAAGAAAAATTACAAGACTTGTTTACAAAACACACAACTCCTTTTAGGGCAACTCTATTGGTACCATATACTTATTCAAAATATATTTTATTTTTTAAAATCCAAACACAATTATTTGAGCATTCAGTACCACAATTAATGAAATAATGGACTTTTCAAAAATTTCAAGTCTCAACAAGTAAATAATGTAAATAACCTTCAAGGTTCAAAATAATAAAAAAGATCTTCATAAAAAATAGGATAAAGGTTAATAATAATGAAAAAGGCTAAGGCTAAACTTAGTATTCCTAAAGGATAAATTATGGGTATGGTAAATATCAAAGAAATAGGCTAAAACAAGTTGTTGAATCTAAGTGCATTTATCATGTTAATGCTTCTAATTTAACAAATATGGTCTCAATATTTATAATAAAAAAGTTCCAGAATTGTTCCACTATGCATGATAACACACATGAAAAATGAAAGAGCTTAAAATTTTTAAAATTTTTGCTCTTAGCTTAAAAGCTCACAAAAAAAAGGTATATACATGTGTAAATAATATGCAATATCATTCAAATTGATCATCACAATGAATACTAAAAATATGACTTAGACAAATAATTTTATTCTAACTATCACCCTTTTGCAGACTAATTAAATTCAATAATCAACAATGAAATACAATATTTATGGACAGATTTTAACCAATTTAGAATATCAATTAATAAAATTTACAAATCAAAATTATAATGAGCTTAAGGAAAATCGTTAAAAATTTACCCTTCCCCACACTTAAAGTTACCCAATATACATAATATAAGTATATATAAGTACTTTCTTGATTATTTTTCTCCAATTTTTGACCGATCCAATTAGTGAATATAGCTGTGCAAAATCTAAGAAAAAGAAAAGGGATAAAAAGAAATAAAAGAAATAAAAATAACACAATTGAAATCAAGAAATAGAAACATCATAAATTATAGTGTTGATGGAAAAAAATAATTAATAAAAAGAAAATAAGAACTATACATAAAGAGTTAAGAAAAAGAAATATTATACAAACTAAGCATCTTGTGATCTTGGCTAATCTGATGAAGATGGGTTCCCTTAGTGGTGATCCTGGTCAGGTGGAGGAGCTATAGATGATGTTCCTTTGCCAGATGATGGGGGCTAGAAATCAATGCTTAGTCCATCCAACACTAGACTGCAACTCACTTATCTTTTCCACAAGGTTTACTTACTATCTCTCCAGTCGAGCTATCACCAGCTGGTCTCGATCGTTTAGTGCAATCCCATCGGTCTGAGATGATAGTGATTACAGTTGTGATGGTTCTTCTGTTGCAGGCTATTTTACTCTATCTCCTCCCTCCGATGTTGGCTCATTAGGCTCCTCAATAAGTCTATACACATCTCTCGTGGGCCCTCGACATTGACAAACCATGTGCATATGTTGCATTATTGTCAAGTTGAGCACTACTATGGTCGTAATCTTTCGCATCGGTGGTAACTAATCAAATACCCCTATTCTTCGTACTAGTCTGGTCACATAAGGTCTAACTCATATTATGTCGACCTTCTTGTCCCTACTTTAACGCTGGATAAACTGGACAAATGCATGTCCCAGGTGGATAGGCATCTGCTCACTCATAATCTTGAGGTTAAAAACATCCACATTCCTGACAACTTCCCAACTATCCCCTTGACCGCTCAAGGTATGGCTTAAGATATCGTGAATGTATTTGAGTGCTAGATGGCATAAGGTCGAGGCTCTAGACTTGCTCAAATAATAGTCATCCTCAATGCTGGTTCGACTCTAAAAATGTTGTGGAGACAACCCATACGAAAGATCTATATGTAATGCTTGGTACTCTAGTGTCCTAACGTACTTTCGATCATAAAGACCCATGGTGATGGAGAATTCAACATAACTCATTTGATACATCTCTCCCATCATCCAAAACTGGACTGTATTGGGGCGATCCCTGTCATAACATGCCTTCTCCATGGAGAATGTGGAGAGGACCTTTAAAGTGAGTTCTCTATAAGATGGTTCCAAGATTTAAAAAAATCGGGACCATGCTCTTACATCTACTAACTCTCTAATCTGATAAGATAAGCTAACCTGCTTTAAGGCCTCCCAGTCGATATATCGATCAACTCTGAACTTCTTTTCCTTCAATCTTTGATACTATTCTTCCTAAGCACCGACGTTGAATAAAACCATTCACAGCCTCTCTGAGGGCTGAACTGTTGTTGAGAACTTGCCTTAGTGTCTCTTTCCTAGAGTCTCTTTATCACATTATGATCATTTCATTTTTCCTACGACTTTAAACAAGTCTTAGAAATTTGATGTATAAATCACAAAAGTACACTTTTCCCCACACGTAATTTCGACCATACTCCTTACTCATTAATTACAAAAATAAACTAAATACGAAAAATTAACAACTAGAAATAATTAATAAATTAATGCACATAAATAAACGAACAAATAAATACATTTAATTAAAAAATCAATTAACAAACTAATGAATCTTGAAATTAAAATTAGAAATTGTGCAATTAACAAATTAAACTAACTTGTTAAATTACAATTCTAACCCTAAAATTGAAATTTAAAATCCTAAATTACCAATTACAAAAAATTGATGCAAATTGAAATGAAACCCATGCAATTAAACACAAACCTAGTCTCAATTAACGATGAAAATAACAAATTAATCTAATTAAACACGTAGTGAGCAAAAATCGCAAAGTTGACGCAAATTAAGTTGAATTGTTACTAAAATTTCATGTAATTTGTCAAATTAAATCATTAAAACTATTGGCTATTTAATAAATTCAACTATTAAACTACAATTAACCATAAAATCACATAAATTCTCCAAAAATAATGAAATTAGCGTTTTTAATTGAAAAATCAGCAAATAACGCAAAACACCTAATAGATCATGTATAAATAAGTTAAAGCAACAAGAAAACTTAATTGGGTGTAGCTAATTTGGTTGAAAAACTTAAAAATTGAGTTGGGAGAGAAGAGGGCAGTGGCGAGTTTTGAGAGAGTGAGAGGAAAAATGAAAATTTTGAATATTTAGGGCTTTTTAAGGTGTATCGCGAGAGTACATAGCTATATATCAAACCATGTATATGATAGAGTTACAGATTTTTATGAGGTTACACGGGCGTATATTAGAATGTGTAATAAAACCAGCATGTCTAGAGAGTGTCTAACTCTCTGTAAACCTGTGCAACTTCAAACATTGATGCTCAAACATAAAAATTTTGCACTTTAACATAATAACTCATTAACACACAACCCCTAACGTTGCCATTATGCATAAATATCCTTAAGATGATTAATTTTGATATCCTAAAACACTCTTAAACAAAATTGAATTAATTAAAACCTATTCTAAAATGAATTCTAAAATAAAATAATATCGAAGTTAAAATAAAACTAAAATTAACTCATGGGTTGCATTTTAAACATTGTTTCTTTACTGTTGTTAGCTTGACGTACCTTTCCTCCCAAGGTGCCCTGAATAAATGATCTTGTCATTTGAGCTTTAAAATTTATAAACCCTCAAATATCGCAAGAACACGGGCCACGATTGTAGTATAAGAGGTGTCGATCCCACGAGTAGGGGAACTAATCTAATCCTAAAATCTAAGGCTAACTCAAAATAAAAAATGCAATGGAAGTAATCACGAGAATTGAATTCAACCAAATAAATCAAAAATTAAACAAGAAGGAATTAACAATTGAGCAATGAGCACCCATAATGCAAATCAACCAAAGAGTTTCCCAAGTTACGAGAAGGTAGATTTTACCTATCATTAATGTTGACCTAGCTGATTATATGTTAATGGGGTGTCGGTTTTGGACGATCCTAGGGCTGATTACTCTCTCTCGAGTTATAACCAGTATCCTAATTTATAAACCCTAATTGAATTATGAAATTTGCAATGTCTCAATTCACAAATTATTCAAAACCTAATTAGATCTGAAGCACTCTAATAAACTATTGGAATATCACACACTCTAATAAACTATTGGGATATCACACGAGATCTCTCTTCTCACAATTACCAATATGATTTGTCATAGTTTCTATTAAATCACCTAACACTCATTAATCCAATTTAATCGTTTTTCATTCAATTCACCCTCTTATTTTATTACCACATTATGCAAGAACGCAACCAATCATAACATTCATCCAAATAACACAATCAACTAAATTATCATTAAATCAAAATAAAATCTTGAATGAGAGTTTAGAACATCATCAATATTCTAAATCTTATCATCATATTATCCATCTCAACTTTACACATGAATAAACTTGAAACGAAAAGGAAATACAACTTGGAATAAACAACGTAAGGCAACAACGTCAGAAAACCTCCTGATTTGGGAAGTACATTGAGTAAGCTTCATCTTCCTCTTCCTCTTTCTCTCTTTAGGGTTTTCAACATTTCTTGCCGGAAGCTCCTCTTTCTTTACCTCTTTTTATCCTTTTTATACTCTTTTATGTTTAGGGTAACCTTAGGGTTTTTTCGGAGTCCAAAAGGTCTAAAAATCCCTCGAAATATGAAGTTCGTGAGCGTTGTGTGTCTGCTCGACGCAGGCCACGATCGTGGTATGGCTCACATCTGAGCCTCCTGTCATCGTGGGACATTCCAAACCTGGAGCTTTTTTCACAATCATCGCCTACCTGCCACGATTTTGGGCCTGTGTTGTGGCTCAGATTCCCTCCAAAACTCCTTCGCTCTTCGATATTGACTCTGAAATACTAGTAAACACATCAAGGTACCGCAAAAACATAATATTCAAGCTCAAAGACTTGTACTAACCAATAAGACACTTAAAACACAAATAAATCACAAACTAACACAATTTTAACCTAAACACATTCCAAGTGATCGAATTAATGGCTAAACACATATCAAACTATGCCCTAAAATATGATGCAGTTTACATTTATTGCATCCCCACACTTAAACATTTTCTTGTCCTTAAGCAAATAAAACAACAAATAACACAATCACAAAGCACACAATGCAATAATGAGAAAATGGCTTCAACTTCATGAAACCAATTTAATTCTAAACACAATCATTCAAGTTATTCTAAATCATTAACATGCAAAATCTGCATCTAGGGGGCTCTGGACTAAATATACATATTAATCATGACCCAAATGTCAAGTTTATTAACCCTTTCAATCGTATACACATTAATAATTATTTGTTCATTTAAACTTTGTAACTAATCCTAATTATGTTTTCATGAAAAGTTAGGCTACTTATAAGTTCGATATATTTTTATTAGAAAACACTTTTTTTAAACTTTTTATGGACATGGACCTAGTCTTTTTAAAGGGAGGCAAACATTGGTGTTTGATTTCGATCCGGTTACTTAACTAAGTCATGTTTTTATTAAGTTATTGGAAAGTCATTATAGCCTTTTGACATGAAAGCACACATTTGTGATATGTGTCGATCTGGTTACTCAGCTACATTACATTCTCAACTGATTACTAGCTCTATTCATAACCCGAAGCCAGTGGAATAGTTATGTATTTAAAATTTGCAAACATAATTTTTTTATTTAATGCCTACCTCATTGCTTTAGCTACTTGTTTTTGTGAAAAAAAAACTAGCTAAGTTACTTAGTTGAAAGACCTAAAATTATGAATGAATGTGACAACTTGTAGGGTGATAAACTAACACTAAATCCTAATTAACTTGCATATTTTAGCCAAAGAACCCAGATCACTAATTTCGTGAGCTAATGACTTTTCACAACCTAATAGATGATGTTCAAAATTAAATCAATTTCATTCCATCTAAGCCATCGATACATTCACACAATTCACAATATGTAACCTATACACACTAACATGACAATATGCAAAATTCACACTCAAAGCAAAACACACAACCCTCCCCACACTTGAACAACATATTGTCCTCAATGTGAGAAAGGGACAAAAAACACACATGGCAGGAAGTAACATAAAATAAAATAAAACAAAAAATAATGTTAAAAGAAAAAGGGTTATAAAAAAAAACTTACGGTGATGGAGGTGGGGATGGTGTCGGAGGTGGAAGTTGCATGCCTTGAGCCTCGAAGTATCGATGAATCCGACATATGTCCCAGCTTTGACGTCATTATGTGCGGGCCATCTCCTTCATCCTTCTAGAGTTTTTTGTAAGTGTGTCAATAATTGCTTTGGTGTTAGTGGAGATTATATCGAGCACTTTCTTCCAACCAGGTTCTTCTATATGTTCTTCCTTTTTGGACTTCTCGCTAGTTGAGTCCTCTTCTGCATACTAAGGTGGTGCTACGCTAGAACTCACCTGACTGGCCCTGATCTTCACATGAGTTTTTTGGCTGATGTCTCAGAGTTTCATATTATGGGACTTTAGGATTTTAGCACACCACAAATGATGATGATTTAGAAAATTAGGTAGGTAGATAGCTAGACTACTACAATCCACTCCA
>JANIJF010213549.1:0-10828 GCA_024520955.1 Erythroxylum bequaertii | reverse complement strand
AAATGTTCTTCATATGGTCTTTTTCCTATTTCTATGTCAAGAGCTTCAAGAAAATTAAGACGTGTTTCATTAAATTGGAGATGGTCTAAATATTTAGCTATACTATTGTTGGTAGAAATAATTTGTTGTTCTAAATCCATACAGATCGGATAGGTCATGTTAGTCATCTAGTACTAATGAATAGTAATTATCCTCGTCGGAGTAATATTGAACATATTCTTCGACTTCGGTATTTACTAATGTATAACAATTCTCATCTTCAGACGAATAATATTCTTCGTCATCTGGATTTCTAAAAGTCATAATATAATCTAAGATTTCTAAATCGAAAATTTTTCTCCATAAATAATCAAGAGTAATAAAAAGATAGTGCATGCTAGTCCAAAAATAATGATTGATATCATCAGGGTAGACATAAATAATACTAAGAGTGAGAAAAACTAGTAAAGGTTGAATATATATATAACAAAATAAATATTGACAGATGGTAATTAAATAATTGAGGCAATAATTGAAAAAATAATATATGCAAAATGTCATGATGTTTAATCAATTAAATATTTCATATGATTTTGAAGATCTAATCTTTATTTTTTAAGAGATTGGTAAAAATCTTTTGATCTTGAAAGCATTAGTCTTGCTTCAAATAATAATTGTTGATGTTGATGTTGTTTAGCTAACTCTATTTGATCTTTATAGGTTTGAATGTCATTCAGTTCTTCTTCTTCTTCCATATTATAATACAATTGAATTAGTTTTTTCAATTCTAAACGATAATCAAAATACATGGTTTATTAATCAATCAGATATTTGATAAGAGATACATAATATTTTCAAAGTTGTATCAAATCATCAATCATAGATCTAAGTAGTGTAATCAGATGATCTGTATCCTTCATAACTTCAAGTGCTGCTTCCTTGACTTCTTGAGCTTGTGGGTAGATTGGATGATCTTCTGGGTAATTGTATCTTGGATTGATATATGTATTATGAGCATGTTTGTTTTGCACAATAGCTTCAGTCATTAGAGTGATTAATTCTCTTTGTCTTCGATAAGTATAATTAATATTTGCTTTGATAGATTGCTTTCGTTAAAAATAGTTGGTCATTTTTGATAAAACTAAAAATGAATGATGAATGATGTTATTGGAATGATAATATATAATGAGTATTATGTGATGAACGCATGCCAAATAAGACTGTAACTCATACCTGATATCGCTTTGAATGCTAATCCTAGGCTAGAGCGCGAAGAGAGGATTTGAGAAACTAGAGTTTATTAAGTATGGCAATTCATGCCTAGATGCTCGAATGAGCTTACATTATATAGACACTGGAAAGCGGTAAGGCCAAAAGGAGTGGCCGACAAACGGAAAGTAAAAGTGACATAAAGAAAAGTAAAGCTAAAGTAAAAGCTAAAGAAACGAATAATTTACACTTTTTACAAAGTTTGAGGTGGCGTGGGGCCTACATACTTCTTTCTTTAGTCGTTGTCTGTCTGCTGCTTTGGCTTTATTCTTCAATAATTATTGTGTCTTCCATCAACTCTTCTTGTCCCTTTTCGACTGATAATTGCGTACAATTATTGCATTGATAAGCTGGATATTCTCTGAATTGATGACAGATTGCCTCCTTCCAGGCATCAGATAATGCTTCGAAAATGCCTTATATACTGAGGAATGGTCGTATGAAATCTTGAATAATTTGAAGTCCTTCAATACTGAGTGGTAATTTGTATCCTAATAACATGACCATTTGGGGTCCTTTGTAATTAATCTTGATCATGGTATCTTTGGTAATTTTGTTGCCCTGATTAAATAGTCCTTCAAGACAGTTGAGGTTGAGCTTATTAATGGTATCCCAATGAAATTCGTACTTTGGTGGTTCATCTACAGGAGGGTAGATGCCATTACTTACTCCAATGTGGTTGTAATCAATTCTGTGTACTTTTATTGCTGCAGTGGTACTGTTTTCTGATGCTTCAAAGATGGGATAACTGTTGTATACTTTAAGGAATACTTTGTGATCCTTGGAAAAACGATCCTTGTATTGTTTGATTGCATTGATAAATCCTTTTGGAAATTCTGCTAATATTTGTAAATCTTGGATGTAGATCGTATCTACGAGACCGCACTGAAAGAACAAAAATGTTGTTAGTGCTTCTGCTCCAGGGAAAATGATTGCTTTTGGTCTAAATCTTCGTCGATTTGGTGGATAAAATTGTTGAGGCCTGTAGGCTGGAGTCCATTTATTTAATGCTTGAAAATGATCAATAAATGTTTCTGCTGTAATAATCCGAGCTCTATGATTAATAGTTGTTTCCATAATCCTTGCTGGTATTTGATTAATCCTTTCGAGATCAAATTGCCTTTCCCAAAACTTTCATATTCGGAGGTGTGGGAGGCTTGTTTGTGAGTATTGTTTTATACTGAGGACGAAGAGAACTTTGTTAATAGTCTTGAAATGATTTTTCTGCTTCAGTCTTGGTAGCAAAACTTTTATGTATAATACTACTTTGTCCAGTGATATGGAGGGCTGCTTTATGCCATTGGTCATATATACCTGCTTGAGGTCCATTGTAGATCACATAATATTTGGATTCCTTGACTTCCTTGGAAGGAGACTTGAGTGTTTCTACTTGGGTCATTCGAATTGCTCGTGGTAATAACTGAGGAGATTGCTGATTGCTTGAAGAGCTTGGTACTTCAGAAGAGGGAGTTGCTTTGATTGATTATTCAATGGTAGTACTGACTGGTTAGTCTTGTTCCTTGAGTAATGCAATAGTAGTTCTGAGTCTGTTTATATCCTTGGTAGTGAGGCTGATTTGTTGTTGTTGATTGATCAGATCGGCTTCCCTTTGTAATAATGTTTCTTCTAATTGTTTTACAACTGCTTCCATTCTCGTGTAAGAATATCTGCAAGAAAATTGTTAGCAGATTTGATATAATAGATTTTAAATGTATATTGATTTAATTCCAATTGCCATCTGATAAGACGACCTTGGTTGTAATTCGATTTAATATAGTACTTGATGAATCCACATAAATACTTCGAAACCGTTTGAATTGTAAATTCAACCGGTAGTAAATCAATTCGCCATTTTCACAATGTCTGGAGACAGGCTAATGTTTCTTTCTCATGAGTTGTATACTTCATTTCAGTGGGATTAAATGTCCCATTTATATACTTGCATAATAAATACTTCTTGTACTTCAACATTGTGGGTGGTTGTGCTAAAAGGCAACCTGCCCATGTATCCTTACTAGCATCAATTTGTACTAATAATTTATCTTAAGGAAGATAATTGTAAAGAGTTGGTAAATTGTTACAAATTTCTTTGAGTCGTTGAACAGCTTGAGTATCTTGAGCAGTCCAATTCCATTGGTACTTTGTACTACATTTTAATTGTAACGTTCTCCTTTCTTTTGCTAATTCTTTCAAAAATCCTTGATCAGAAATATAATTTAATAAACCAAGAAATGGTTGTACTTGAGTTTTATCTTTTAATTGATCCAGAAATAATTGTAATTTGTTGAGTATATTTGGTTGTAATTTTAAATATCCGTGATGGAATTCAATTCCTAAATATTCAATAGTTGGTTGGGCTATCTTAGCCTTTTTTCGACTTAATATTACTCCTTTTTCTTTACAGCGTTGTAAGACTAGACGTACTTTTTTCAAATGATCATCTTTATCTTTATTGGAGAAAATAATAATGTCATCAATATAAACAAAAGTGAATTCTTCTAATCCGGCGAGATTATTATCCATAAATCTTTGATAAATACTAGGGGCTTGTTTTAATCCAAATGGTAAAACATTCCACTGATAGTGTTTTTGAGGAGGACAAGTAAATGCTGTTAATTCTTTTGTATTTTCATGTAATCGTAATTGCCAATAGCCAGATTTTGCATCTAATGTTGTAAACCAAGTATGTCCTTTTAATTTGTTAATAATGTAATCTTTTCTAGGTAATTTATAAGCATCACCTATCGTTGCTTCATTTAATTTTTTATAATTGATAACCATTCGTCGTTTTCCTCGTTTTTGTTCTGCTGAGTTATTTACATAAGACGCTGGTGCTGAATGTTTACTAGTGCTAGGGCTAATGAGTCCTTTTGCTACTAAATCATTACATTCTGTAATGAATTCTTTTACATCTTGTTGAGTGTATGGAATATTATTTTTAATATTTATTTCCTGAGTTGGATCTTTTAATCGAATGAGTTCTTGATTCTGGTTTTTGATGGGATCTAATGGGTTTTCACTACAAACTTCATTTAATAAAGTATCTATTTCTTCTGGAAGAGAGATATTGTTGAGAATATAAAAATGTAATGCATCCAGTTTGGTAGAAATGATTTTGAGTTGTTGATAATAAGTTGTATGATAGATAGGAATTCTCAAAATGATTGATTTTTGATTGAGACTTTTAATATATGGTGTGCGCAAAGTAATATAATGAAGATATTGATAAAAGGGATTATATAATTTTAAAAAATTGTTTCCTAAAACTAAAGGTAATCCTGATTCTTGGCAATATATTGAAGGGATTGAAAATGTATAATTTTCTATAATGATCTTATTGTAGTAGCTTATATACCAAAGAGATTTAATACTTCCATCAGCTATACTGATTTGAAATGGTTTTTCTAGTCTTTTCCAAATGTTTAATAATGATTTTGAAGCAATACAAATAGTTGCTCCTGTATCTATATAAGCATTAATCTTCTGATTCTGAATTACTACTTGAATAAATGTTGAATTGGAATTGGGTTGATGATTCGGAACTGCTTTCAGTATCAGATCCATAATAATGATAGATTGAAGAAATTGTTGAGTCACTATTGTAATTTGATTCTATAAGTTCTAATTGGTTTTGATAAGCAGAGATTAAAATGTTAACTTGCTCCTTATATTTTTTTATCTTTTTTCTTTGGACATTGGTTTGCATAATGACCTTCTTCTTTGCAAAGCCAACATCTACATGTTTTCTTTCCTTGTGGACAATCTTTTCTTTTAGGTTTAAATTTTCTATATTTATATTTTCTAAAATATTTACGAGAGGGTTGGTATTTTCTGCGTTTAAATCGTTGAGATGGATATCGTCTCCAATGATATTTTGGTTTGTTTTTTCGTTTTCGATATCTTTTCAGATTTTCACATCCATATTGTTGTGGTATTTCTGCATTTTGATCACAGCAAGGTTGTATATGTTTTAATTTCATTGTTTTTCGTAATTGTTGTTCTAAACATTGTTCTTGAATAAGTTCTTGAGTAATCAATATTACTCCGCCTAAATTATGAGCTATTGTATGGTTATTGATTCATTCCTGAAAACGTTGTTGAACTTTAGTATTCATAGGATAAGGTAGTTTTTGAATAAACACTTGCATATACATTTCTTGTTCAATTCTTGTTAATTGATAATAATATTTTCGAAATTCACATATGAAATTATCAATATAACAGATATCACATATCTGCATATTATTTAAATGATGTAAAGCTTTTTGTCTATTTGTTTGTGTATTTTCTTGTCGATATAAAAGAATATCTTTTCCAATAAATTCTTTGTATATTTCTTCACTTATAATTTCAAAAGCATCAACATCGTTGACTGTTGCTATATAATGAGGGGTACTTCTTAATGCAATATCATTTTCTAATAAAAATTGATGAACTATTCCCGATGTTTTATATGTAATAAAATTCCATATTGATTCTTTACTCTGTGGTCCTTCACCAAAAGGTTTTTCTACTTGTAATAATAATTGAATTTTTGTTGACCATTCATGGATTAAATCTAAAGGATTTGTAACATAATCTAAATTTAAAATTCCTTCTGTTCTTAATGGTACATGTTTTGGTGTATATTCCGTTGGGTATTTACGAAGTTTTGTTCCTTTGGATGATTTTTTTGAATAATAGCCATGTTGATTTAGGAATGTTGGACTTTCTTTATAAATATTTTTCTGTTTATCTCTAGCGGTACTAGTTTCTGGTTTAGTATCCATAAACACTTCTTGATCTTAATCGGATTCATACCCGAATATAATTTCTTCTCTTTCATTAACAATTCCTTTTTGTTTATCGATAGTTGTATGAACTTGATCAGTGATTTTTAATTTTTGTACTAAAGATGTTATTTCAGCTAACTGTTGTTCTATATTTCGTTCTATATCCTCTAAAGGTTCTTGATCTGATGAATTATCCATGTACTAAGAGATGTTGATTATACATTTGAATTGCTTCTTGAGATTCAAAAAACACATAATCATAAAGATTTTGTATTGCTTCTAAATGTTTGGTTAATTGGTTTAATCTGTCGAAAGAAATATTCTGTATATTTGTTGAAAGTACATAATTGATCAATCTCTCCCTAGATTGTTGAGATTCTAGTTTATATTTTCTGACTAATTGTTGAGTTTCATCTTTATATTGTATTAATAATCTACAATGTATACAATTAAGAGGTTCCATGTTGTAACCATTGGTTAATTTTTTCAATAATATGTACATATAGTTCTATTTTTCTATGACTTTCTGTAATTCCTGATTGAAAGGGTGTAATTTCTATATCTTCGTGACAAAGTGCAATATATTCATCTAAGGTTCTTTTGATTGTATTTAATTTTTTAGATGAGTTTAAATCTGTTAAATATATTCCTTCTACAAATTTTTGTATATATCTATCTTGATTGTTTACATTCGCCATGGTTTTCTTGTAATTACTAACTCTGATACCACTTTTGCTAGCGGATCTATTTGTTGCTTCTGTTTGAGTTGTTCAGTTTGCTTGATGTCAATCTGTTCAATTTGTTGCTTAATTTGTTTTATCTGGGTTAAGATTTCTGATTGTATTCGTAATAAAAGGTCGAGTTTTTCTTCTATTTGTTCTTGTTGTTTACTAAGTTCTAAGACTTGCTGAGTTAATGTACTCATACGGCAGTTTTAATATATGTAGACAGATCTAAAATTTGTTTCTGAATTGTATCTAACTGTTTTTGTGTTTGTTGTATTCTAGATTCTGTAATGCGAATGGGTTCTATAAATCGAAGGGGTCTTTCTATATGACAAGAATGTGATCTATTGAGTAATGGTTGTGAAGATTCTAGACTATCAGAGAATGAATGTCTTCGGTTCATAGTAAAAGGATATTGAATAGCTGGTAAGGGTTGTATTTTAGTATGAAATTTCGTTCCTACTTTAGCAACATCTTGGAAAAGTTGGTCTATATAAATTTGTTCTGTATTTTTGAAATCAATACTATGATGTGAATTGGTTAAAGCATAACTAATTTGATAGGTAATAGAAAAAGGGTATTGTCCTTGGGTCATTAAATATTCTTTGTAAAATTTATAGGCAATGGTAATAGTATCTTCTAAATCTGAGGATAATAAAGGAATGCCTAATTTTAGTCGTGCATTAAACTTTATTTTTCCATAAGCTAAATTTCCGTTCATGATTCCAATAATTTGATCTTTTAAGTCAGTCATTCGTTCATCTAAAATTGCTAATCTAATAGGTGAATCTATTCCTTGTTGAAAGGTTGATTTTAATAAAATTTGGATAGTAGAAAGATGAATGTATCCAATTTTCTTTCGTTTTTTTCAGGTAATTGTTGGATTTGTCTGATAATTTGTTCTTTATCAATAAGTCTAATTCTAATATGTCCATTACATTGATCTATTCGTACAGGAGTTTCATAAATTATTTTTCCAAAATAAATTATATTTTGTCGGTTGAAGAATTTCTTAATAACTGATTTGTGTATATCTTGTCCTAGTTTGAGATCTAATTGAGCTTTAGCTATTTGCTTTTGTTTTCTTTCACCTTGTGATATTAATGCAGAGATCTGAAATGTTCCTAATGATTCGATTAATTCTAAATTGTCTATATCTAAAATTTTTGAATCTTTATCTTGTTTTACTAAACTGCTAGTTGCCATTTTATCTATGATAAAAACTATGATTAGTCTGAATAAATTGTAAGGTTTGTAATTGGTCAGTATAAAGTTGATATAATTGTTGAGCGACTGCTAAATGTTCTTCATATGGTCTTTTTCCTATTTCTACTTCAATAGCTTCGAGCAAATTGAGACGGGTTTCATTATAGTGTATTTGATCTAAATATTTGGATATACTATTATTGGTCATAATGATTTGTTCTGCTAAATCTAAACAGATAGGACAGTTCATATTAGTCGTCGTATAATACTAAAGAATAGTAATTATTTTCGTCAGAAGAATAGTTAACATATTCTTCGACTTCTGTGTTTACTAATGAGTAGTAGTTTTCGTCTTCCGAAGAATAATAATCTTCGTTGTCCGAATCTCTAAAAGTCATAATATAATCTAATATTTCTAAATTGAAAATTTTTCTCCATAAATAATCAAGAGTAATGAAGAGATAGTGCATGCTAGTCCAAAAATAATGATTGATGTCAAATGGATGTACATAAATAATACTAAGAGTGAGAAAAACTAATAAAGGTTGAATATATAGAAGACAAAATAAATATTGACAGATGGTAATCAAATAATTGAGACAATAATTAAAGAAATAAAATATACAAAATGTCATGATGTTGTTAATCAGTTAAATATTTCATATAATCCTGAAGTTCTAATCGTTCTTTTTTAAGAGATTGATAAAAATCTTGTGCTTGAGAAAGCATAAGTCTTGATTCAAATAATAATTGTGCATGATGATGTTGTTTAGCTAATCCAATTTGATCCTTATAGGTTTGGATATCAAATAATTGTTCTTCTTCTAGATCATAATAAAATTGAATTAGTTTCCTTAATTTTAAACGATAATCAAAATACATGATTCTTAATCAATAAGATTTTGAATAAGAGATACAAAATATTTTCGAAGTTGTACTATGTCTTGAATCATAGCTTGAAGTAGTGTAATAAGGTGATCTGTATCCTTCATGAATTCTCGTGCTGCTTCTCTGATTGCTTGAGCTTCTGGATAAAGTGGAGAGTCTTCTGGTTGATCATATCTTGGGTCGATGTAGATGTTATGAGCATGTTTATTATCGGCGATTGCTTTTATCATTAGGCTATTTAATTCTCTTTGTCTACGATAAGTATAATTAATATCTGTTTTGAGAACTAGTTTTTGTTGAAAATAGTTTGGCATGATGAAAACTGAAAACAAAATAAATGATAGATGATATTAATGAATGATGTTATGAGATAATCTAGTCATAAGTGATGAACGCATAGTGAACAGAACTGTAAATCATACCTGATATCGCTGAAAGCCAATCCTTAGGCAGAGTGCGAAGAGTAGGTAAGCAAACAGTTGTGTTTATTTATGGCAGTTCATATCGAAGAGCTCAACTGAGCTTACATTATATAGGCAAGAAAAGTAGTAAGGCCAAAAGAGGTGGCCGACACACTAAAGCAAAGGTGACATAAAGAAAAAGTAAAGTGAAAGCAAAAGTGACAGAAAGGAAAAATAAAGCAAGATTCCCTACTGTACACTTTATACAAAGCTAACTGGCCTGGGGCCCACATGCTTGTCAGTTCGTCTTTGTCCGTTGCCTCTTTTGTTTTATTCTTCAATAATAATGGTCGTGTCATCCATCGAATCTTCTTTTTCTGGTTGCTTACTGCTGGTTGATGCTTGAAGGCAATAATTGCATCGATGTGCTGGATATTCACGTATTTGATGACAAATAGCTTCTTTCCATGCTTCTGATACTGAGTTGAAGATATCATCTAGCCTAAAAAATGGTTGAATGAATGCTTGAATGAGTTGAAGTCCTTCTGTGCTGAGCGGTGTCTTATATCCTGACAATATAATCATCTGGGGTCTTTTATAATTAATCTTGAAAGTTGATTCCTTGTTGATCTTGGAACAATGAACGAATAATCCTTCGAGACAATTGAGATTAAGCTTATTTATAGTGTCCCAATGAAATTCATACTTTGGTGTTTCATCTACTGGTGGGTAAATGCCATTACTTACTCCAATTTGGATATAAGCAATTCTGTGAACTTTGATTGCTGCAGTTGTGCTATTTTCTAATGCTTCAAAAATCGGATAGCTGCTGTATACTTTGAGAAATACTTTACCATCCTTAGCAAAACGATCCTTATATTGTTTGACTGCATTGATGAATCCGGTGGGGAATTATGATAATATTTGTAGATCCTGTAGATAAATAGTGTCAACTAATCCGCATTGGAAAAATAAGAATGTTGTTAATGCTTCGGCTCTTGGGAAGATAATGGCTTTGGGTCCAAACCTTCCTCTGTTTTGTGCACTTTCGTGCGCGGATCTTTTATTTGGTTTTGATTGAGTAGTTCATTCTGTTTGATATCAATTTGATCGAATTGTTGTTTAATTTGGGTCAAGATTTCTGTTTGTATGCGTAATAGCAAATCAAGTTTTTCTTCTATTTGTTCATGCTGTTTACAGAGTTCTAACACTTGTTGTGTAAGAGTACTCATATTGTAGTCTTAATATAAGTAGATAATTCAGAAATTTGTTGCTGAATTGTATCTAACTGTTTTTGTTGTTGTATTCTAGGTTCTGTAATACGAAGGGGTCTTTCTATATGAAAAGAATGTGATCGATTGAGTATTGGTTTAAAGGAAGGTGTTATATTATTGTCCGAAAAAGAATGTCTTCGATTGATATGATTAAAAGGGTATTGTATGGCTGGTAAGGGTTGTATCTTTGTATGAAACTTTATTCCTACTTTAGCTACGTCTTGAAAAAGTTGATCTATATAAATTTGTTCGGTATTTTTAAAATCAATACTGTGATGTGAATTGGTTAAAGCATAACTAATTTGATAAGTAAT
>JANIJF010213452.1:0-10848 GCA_024520955.1 Erythroxylum bequaertii | reverse complement strand
AGTCTACTATTGCTTTAGGAAAGAATCCAGTTTTTCATGATAGAAGTAAACATATAGACATCAAGTACTAGTTTACAAGAGAGTGCTTTGGGAACAAAGAAATTCAATTGAAGCATGTGACATTTAAAAATCATGTGATATCTAAAGATCAAGTTGCCGATATGTTTACCGAAGCCTTAAAATGTGAAGATTTCTGCAGATTGAGAGCTATTCTTGGAGTTATTAAAGGTTGAATTACAAGTTTAAGAGAGGATGTTAGATAATAAACTTGAATTATGATCGTTAGAGTATTAGTTAGAGTTATTAGTTAGAGTCATTCTTTAAGTTAAATAATAGTTGTTGTTATTAGTTAGAGTCATTGTTTAAGTTAAATAATAGTAGTTTAGTTTATAGAGAATTGGTTTTATAAGCCTATATTTATATGGCCATATTTCATGTTTTATTAGACAACAATTTAACTTATAATAAAGAAGATTGTTAGCCTCTATTCTTTTGTTTCTTTTGCCTCTTTGGTATTTTTTGCTGTCCAACAGTTAGCCCTGACATTATGCTTTTTCGTTCTTTTTTGTTTTCCAGTTTTACATGCAGAGTGTACGACTATATAGAACTTTTTCCAAACAAGACAAGCATATGAACTGCCACAATACTGTGAATAGTTAATACTTGCACTAGTTTTCACCTACAACAGAAACCACTTATTGATTTTTAACTCTTTATGCAAGTCCCATCCCTATTTTCTTATAGTCGAGAGGTTCCCAACCTCCACAAATTTCTACAAAATCCCATTCAGCCAACAGCTTATCTCCATCGATTCAATGGTAAAAGTTGACATAGCCAAAGCAAATGCAGAAGACAATTCAGCACTAACAAAAATGAGGAGCGAACATAGGTACACCAAATGAGATGAAGAAATAATGTTACCTTTCTGCTTGATGAAGTAGATGGTCCAGATGTAGGTGCAGCCCCCAACACTTGTTAAGCCCTGCTTATGAATTTCACCATGCAGTTCTGAAGCCTAAACAGAGAAGCACAATTGACATGGTCTAAATCATGTTAACTTTTCAATCTTAGCAGAAGGCCATACGTCTGTCTTGCTGGTGTCAAGAATAAGCAGATTCTCCTATGAAGCTATTAAAAATTTCAAGATATTGGAAACTATGCAAAAAGCAAATTACTCATTAACTAGAGGTGGTGAAGTAGATATATTATAACCTTGTCTCAAGATTTTCAGGGCCTAATTTGAACTCATCTAGTTCAAAGTCAGTAGAACGGTGTCGTGTCAATGGAGTAATAAAATATGCGAGCAAACGGTGTCGTGTCAATGGAGTACCTCGCAGATGCTTGTATAACGCCAGTTCTTTATAAATTTTAAAGTACTTTGCCTTCTAGAAGAGAACAATGTGATCGAGATCTGAAGGCGACCCCTTCGTTTAGTACACATGCAAGAAAGGTAAGACCAAATAACTGGCAGATTGAAGTAAATGTAAATTATATTGCGATTTTTCTTGGGCCTAAGATCCCATGTGCTATTTACACTATTTTGAGGACTTATTATATGGAGTGCGGGTGTGACAAAATGGTGGGGCGGGTGATCTTAATCAATACCAACAGTGTTAGTAGTATTACATAAAATCCCTCCCCTGAAACTCTTATTTACTCGTCTAATCTAATCCCTGATCATAAATATATATATGCTTAATCTCTTCTTTCACTGGTTGATCTTCTATAGGGTAACCCAGGGTTAGCAAGTCCTCTCCCCGAGCCAGTTTCCCTAATAGTACCACTCGACAAGTTCCGACGATGTTTAGCCGTGTCAAGCTGCAAAAAGGGACCAACTCCTCCTTCCAAATTCAACTTCCTGCTACTCTCAAAAGATTGTACACCACAAAGATCCCTATCCTCCATCGCTGCATCTTCATGGTAAGCCTGATGTCTGCTGGTATTTTGGCATTTCGAATAATTCATGGGGGAAGAAGAGGAAGATGACGAAGTGTCAGAATCTGGCATATTCCTCCAGGAGCTGTTATAACCACCAAAAATGAAATCAGAAAGGTCATCGGTACTTGTGGAATCCCGGGTACTATCCGTACTGCAAGAACCTTCATCCGAGTTGCTGCTGGTAAATGAGAGATTATCGCTTGATGAATCTTCTTCTAAAATCCTTTGTAGGCGGTGGAACTTCAAATAGAAAGATTCGACATTGGCAATATTATCCGAACCAATTGAATCAGGATGCATTTGAACTATATTCGATCGTGTGGTTGTGAATCTTGAATTAAACATGGTATTCTTCCCAGATATCCTTGAAAGACTGCCTATACCTTTTGCATCAGACGGAACTATTTTGCTCCTTATCAATCTTGGTGCCCTAGGTGAGCATCTGCAAGAAAACAAATTAGACCATCGACATAGGAAACAATGATCAAACATGTAATCTTCTCGTCAGCAGAGCTTGTGAGATCTGTCACCTTGCATAAAGAAGCATGTATGCGCCTTTCGTTAGGACGCTCTCAAGTTCAACAGCGGTTACCTAGCAAGCATGGCAACCACAATATTAGAAGCATAGAAAAATATTTAAGCTTAGTTCAATTACATATGCATGGACAAATGGGGGAAAAAAAGAATTGGATGGTGAAAGCATTTTAAAAGATATCAACAACATATAGGAGGAAGGGGGAAAAAATCTAAAGATTACAAAAGAATGAACTGTTCCAGAGAGCCTATCAGAACTAGAACTTGTATTAACCGACTCTCTGAGTTTCTGCGCAGCTGACACACTACCGTATGCAGCCTAAATTTATGAGCAAGAGTCTGTGATTCCTTTGAGCATTTTCTGATAGTCAAAAAAAGGCTAAGCTCCTTCAAGAGAGCACAGTAACTCATTCAAGAGATTCTTGCAACAGAATGATTTAAAGTTTTCCTACAGCATGATTGCAGTTCTAGTAGGAATGGTACATGTCTACCATTTGGCTGTTTTTACATGGCTAACCAATCTTCAGTTAGTCATATTTTAAAAAACACATAAATGACAACCGAAATTTTGCTCTAATGATGATTGTCTAAATAAGGAACGCACCGTGCTGTCATCGATTTTGAACCATTTGTTCTGGATATTTTTGACATAGCAAACATAATGTCCAGAAAATGCAGCATTCATCACATCCAAGTGTACAATCACTCCATAAAGCCTGTAAATTGGGGTTTTATCACTTGTCCCACTCATATATGGTGCTAGGTCAAGGACCTCAGGGAACCGGATTGGCTTATTTAGCTTTCCAAATTTACCTGACTGTAAAATCAAGTGTGAATTGAAGATGAGCATCTTTCAATAACACAATGGAAGACATCATTGTTAATTACTAGAACTACCTGAAATCGCTTCAGTGCAATTGTAAGGATGTTGGGAGCTTCCATAATTGCCAACTTTTTCCTGGCCTTCTGATAGGATTTGCATCTGAATAAAATAAAAAATTAAGTACAATGATTATTAAAATAGAAAGTTTTATCAGATGGCTGAAGACAAGATGACAAGGATGCAAATATGTATACAGAATCTTAATTCTTCTTCAGACCTAGAGCAAACCCAACTTCATCCCCCATCCTAATTTCCCTTCTCTTTCTCAGGTATCATATTTAGCCTCCCAACACCAAGACTCTTTAATGATTGCAAAGAGATTAATGCAGATTCTCTAGGCAACGTGGTATTGATATTTATAAAAAAAAACATTTTCAAAAGCTTTACCCAGGAAAGTAATAGGACCAACCTGCAACATTCATATTTGTTGTCACCATCCAAAATCTCAGTGCTTGTGAATCGTCTGAGTGCGTCTTCAAGCTTGTCTATTTCTCCTCCTATTTCAACAGCAAGATCCATCATTCTTTCTTGTCGCTCAGATTTATAGTGGCAATTCAAGCATTTAATCTGTGAACATTGGAAATTTCATCATTGGCCAGCTATATATGTTAAAATGCAAGTAATGAAAGCAAAAACTAAGTAGACAAGTTATTCATGGCAACTTCCCAATGGCATCCTTCCAGTAGTATTTACCTTTGAGTGAAGATATCCTGCAAAAGTAAGGCCAACGAGAGTAGTTTCTTCGTCAGCAGATCCCAAGGTATTCACCCCAGCATCCTTATGGCAAACTGATTGCATTGCATCAATAGCATACCTATCAATCCATTTGACATATTATTTTGCTAGATAAGTGAAAATATAAAATGGAAGGAAAAAATTTTCTGAAGGACAAAATTTTCTGACATTGGAATCACACCTTAGAAATTCATGAGCATCTTCCTCTCTCCCATTACCAAGTAAGCTTCCCATACTAGGCAGTTGGGATAGTATCCCAACAGGAGAAAGTGGAGATTTCCCCTCCTTAGCCTTAAAAATCAAATTTTCAAACTCACAAGTGAAGCACCATTCTTTTCGTGCACCTGAATACAGCAGAAAAAGAAATTATATTGTGTAAAAGTTACCATACTATTTGAAAAGTTGAATTTCACCAGGTTTAAACATACAAGCTTTAGAATGGAGTCCTTGGACAAAAAAGGCCGTCAAAGGTGGAGTGAATGCTAGGCATTGCAGGACAGCATTGGCATAGCAGCTGCAGGATATTTTATAAAAAAGGAAATGTTATAAATAAAATCCTTGATTGGCATGTCAATAATGTGCATGAAGGATCAAAGCAATCCATAGAACAATAATGCCCATTCTGAGAAATATTATGGTTGTTCTAAGTATATGGTTGTTTTAGCATGCTCATGCAATATTGCTCAATGGTTATAACACAAGGTCCAGTTTGTCCTACCAGTAAAGATTTTGCAAACAAGCAACTCCAAAAATTAAAAGCAAGTTACCCTAATTATGGATTAGAACCATTATGACAATTTCAAATAATTGAAGCTAAAAACCAAAATATTGATTATGCTGAAAATAAACCATCACAGAGCCTAGTATTGATAAAGGAAATGGCTCTATATTAGGATCTGTGGCTTAATTGAAATGAGAAGAATTACCAATACCTGTTTCCACAATTGATAAGGCCAAATGGTTGAAGTACTTTGTTTGAGGCATACAACTTTACAAATAGGTCATACGGAAATAGTCCCTGAAGAAAACACAAGCAAGCCCAAAAATGAATTAAGTCGAGTCTAGGCATATTTATGGAAGAGAAAAAAACAATAATAAAACCTTATCGCTGTATCTTCCATATTTAGGTCCTCTGAATTGGTCAACTACTTTCTGCACTGACGATTTCAGACCATAAATAGAACTTGCTGAGAAACTTGTGTTATGGGACACATTAGAAGGACAAACATCCACATTAACAACTTTGCTAGCTGAACGCGCACTTGTACCAGCAGTCAAATTGTGCTGAGAAGCATCAGATGGTAATTTGGACTTGGAAAATTCAAAAGTACCCACAATATCACTAGCAATATGATTTGAATTGTCAAGGTTTGTGGATGAAAATCTTTTAACCTTTGATGCATCTCTACTGAATACATTTTCTTCAGATCTAGAAGATGACCACAACTGTGAAGAGTACGATGACCCAGATTTAAGCTCACTGGACTTTGGCACATCCGAACCATTGCTAGTTTTATTATCCCTACAATCAGAGCCCTCAGAACTAACAGAAGGAGAACTCATGACCTTTATCTCATCAACACCACTTTTCACTGAAGAAGATAATCTATTAACTGGTTTACCGACAGCAGTCTCGTGTGAATCATTGGATGTACCCTTTGCCATGGAGCTTTCTACTGTCGAGATATGATCAACACTTCCAGATAAATTGAACTTAAACTGGAGAGATGATTCATAATGAGATAATTTCATAGCTCGATTGCCGCTGAGCAGGGAAGAATCATCTTGTGCATTGCTGCTGGATAAAACAGAGTCAAGGGCTCTCCCCCAGAAGTCCGAAAAATTCTGTGGTTTTATAGAACCTCTGACCACAGGAACGGTACTCTGACTCAAAGGAGCTGAAGTTGCAGACAGACTATCCTCATAATCATCATCAGATCTACAATTATATAGCTTACTCAATTTGCTGGTACCATCCAAAGAATCAACCAAGCTCGTAAATTTTGGAGATGATGGCTTGGTTTGATCCACTTTGTCTTGAATGTCAGGAGAAACATCAGCTGATCTCTTTCCTGATTCCTCAGGTTCACTCGAACTGACACTCTCACCAACTGAAATATCATCAGACGATTCACCACCTCGAGAGGAAGAAGAGAATCCAGAAAAAGAGGTGCCTGAGGATTCAGATGCAGAACATGCTCCATCTGTATCAGCAACTGAAGGAGCTTTAACATCATTTTCATCATCCTTGACACTGAAATCTGGAAATGGTGGTTTTGAATGGGGTGGTCTGATGTTTGCATTCTCATATATGCTGTCATCAATAATACATTGCTCCGGTTTTGAAATCCTGTCCCCAGAATTGCTCACATTGTTGCTAGTACTGAATGAGATATCACGAGGACGGCATTCTTCCTTATGACCTTGTCTCCAGTGGATTATTTGACACTTACCGGAACTGTGGCAAATAAACATCAATACCAAAACATCAAAATGGAAAAGGCCAGAAGCCTGCTCAAATAAACAAAAGTAGCAAAAACTAATCCAGTCACTCAGAAATCATTGGTCTCACTAACCATAGGTGTGAACATTTAGAGAGAATTGAAATCCTAAAGAGCCTTAATTTATAAAATTTCTTTTCTTTCTAAGATGACAAATTACAACTATTTTAATTCATGCACAACCAGATCATGATAATCAACAACACCACAATTATTTAGTACCAACACACACCCTGAAAAAATTAGTGAACAAGGCGAAACCCTTTAATTTTCCTTGTAAAATTCACATCCACCATTTTTTTTTATTCTTTTCAACTAAAATTCGTAAACTTCAAATCCAACATTTTTGTTTATCCATATTCAATAACACCAACCAGATAAGAAAATCTTTAACTATAAAAAGATAACCAGTGTTGAAGTTCTTCTGAATTCTGATCAATGAAGTTAATTCCCAGATTGCACACTTTACTTTCCATCCACTGTTTACCCCAAATAATGCGACGTAACGAATAATTCCCCAAAACTACTGTTCAGAATCCTAACAGTTTTTTCTATAATTCTACAAACTATCAACAGTTAACTTCCAATACAAATTCCAAATTCACCACCCACATTCAAGTAAAACCCAAGCAAACAAAACTAAACGATTAAAAAGGAAGAAATGAATTGAACATAGCATACCAATATCTAACCGCTTTACACTGCGCACACCGGGTAGTGGTAGGGCAATAACAAACAGCGCAATGATAGCTGTTCATAACAACCGGCAGAGTGGTGGCGATTGCGGCGGGGGTGTAAGAAACCGTGGCCTCCAACTCCGCCCTAGCAGTCTCCTCCGACGCCAAAACCAACAACCGCCTGATCTCCTCCTGCCTAGCGACAGAAAATCGCCATTTACGACGGAGCACCAAAAATACTAACGGAAAAGCCACGCACACCACAAGGACCCCGGTCACATGCATTTATAAGGCCGTATCTAAAACGACATCCAGCAAAATTCACAATCCCTTGATTCCTATTCTCACCGCCACACATGGGCGAGGCGGCACCGAGGACTACTGCAGCGATTGCGCGCGCAAAATTCCAGCCATCAAAGCTCTCTGACGGTGGAGATTGGAGAAGAAATAGACAACGGAATGCGGCTCAGAAACAAGAAAATGCCAAATAATCGCCGAGGAGAGAGAGTGAAACAGTAGGAATCGGAGTGGATTTTTTTAAGCTCCTTTGATTTTCGAACAATTAGATCGAGAGTTTAGGGGTGTTTGGGAGAGAGAGTGGGAATATGAATTTTACAACAGAAGGAGAAGGCCAGAACGGCCAGGGTATATTTTTAATTAATTTTTTTTAAGAAATTTCATGGACGAGGGAAAGGAATTTTGCTTTCATGCACCTCTTAAAAGTGAATTCGTTGCTCGTCAAGCACTCGGACTGCTGGTCCCCACCCACACCTCGGTCCGGCCGGTTGCAACAAACGGTTCTGTTTCTTATTCTAGTCCTTTCCTTGTAAAATTTAACGGACTAAAATGCAACTTATATTTTAATATTTTTTTATTATACTTTTTGATAAATTTCGGAATATCCTTCATACATTTTTATCAAATTTAACGACATCGTTCGTTACTGTACAAGATTCCGAATTGAACGATTGACTGACGATGCATACGATGTGATGATTGGGTTGGGCTTGGGGAGAAGAGAAGATCCGACGGTCGAGATTTGATGTGGTTGTTTGTTGATGATGATAACTACCACTTTATGTGTGATTTCACGGCGTTGATTCCCCCTGTAAACACCTTCCTTGTTAAGGTTAGACTAGAAAAGTAGTTGCAAGTCGCACTACGTCTCTCGGTTTCTGACTGTTTTCAGCGTGGACAGAGAGAAAGAGAGTAATGATGACACCAATCATACTATTCATGAGATCAATGGAACCAGATCAGATGTTTTAATAAGATACATATAATGGGCTTGGATTTTGCTTTGTGTCGGTAATTAGAAAATGCTTGATTTGCCGTTAATTATGATTCTAAAAACAATCTCACACAGCAACATTAACTTATAATTAGTGTCATCCTGTCTTTTCTCTCTTCTTTTTTAGAAACCCCAGCCATAATTTTTTATATGCACGTTGAGTAAAATTTTGAATTGATGTAATAGTCTGTAAATCATGTCAATCGAATATTTTACGTTAAACAAATTTTGTACAATAGACTCAAATCGAAGAATTCAAGCACAAACCCTTTTGACTCTATACTTCACTCTACCAACACAGTCACAATTTTTTAGATGCAAGTCAAGTAAAATTTTGAATTAATGTAATAGTCTGTATTTCATGTCAATTTAATATTTTGTGCTAAGTAAACTCTGTACAATAGGCTTTATCGAAGAATTCAAGCACAAACTCTTTTAACCCCATACTTTACTAACATAGTCACAATTTTTTAGATACATGTTGAATAAATTTTTAAATTGACGTAATAATTTATAAATCATGTCAATCGAATATTCTGCACTAGGCAAACTTTATACAATAGTCATCATCGAGGAATTCAAATTTCAAACACAAACCTTTTTGACCTCTTACCCCACTCCACCAAGGAGGCTTAATCCTTGCTTCTCTGAAACCGACTTCACATTATAACATGCATCTGGGATCCAGGAGTCAAAGTTGTATGCTTAAAAATTATCCACACATTGACATTCTGGCACAAAGGTTGGTTTACCCCTCCTTAATTATTGTGCCATGTGGCTAGGGAATATTAAGTTCGATCCAATCAGGTGCAAGAGTTGGATTTGAGTGGGTTTAATTAAAGTATAGTATAATTATTTAATAAGTCTCTAAGCATATCGAACCTAATTTATAAAATTAATATTATTTTGAAATCATACTTAACTTATTATAGAAGTTTCCAGTTAAGTTTGTTTTATAAGCTCATATTCTAAATTATCATTCATACAAAATATAAATAATTTATTTAATCATTTATCAAAGTAATATTCAAATTATAAATTAATTATTAAAGTTCAACCCCCAAACCAAATTTGTATGGATATAATTATAATTGAAAAAAATCGTATGTTTCATTTGTAGAATTACGTTATTTAACTAAAATAAAATAAATAAATTATTTTATTGCATAATAAGGCTTTATTCTAAGCAATAAATTTGATATAAATACTAACTAATAAATTTTAAAGTAGAAAAATAGGCTAGATAAGGTTCGAACCTTAGATTCGAGCTTAGACCAAATTCGAAGCTTGATTAGATTTGAACTAAATTTGATAGTTTTTAAATTTTAAAGTAACATTATTTAATTTGATAATTTTAATTCTTGAATGATGCGAGATTAAGACAATAAAATTTTAAAATTAAAAAGTTTAAATTTGATTAATTAAATTAAATTTATTAATTTTAAGTCAACCCTAGTCTTCCTAGTGCCGAAAATTTTGCACTTGAGCCAACTCCCGTGAAGGTTTTTCTTCTTTAACGTAGTCGATAAGTTGGAAGTTGGACCAACCATGCGTATTGCACAACCCAACAGCTACACCTACGAATGGTACAAAGCAGAAGTACAAACCCAGCCAGTGAAAATCGTAAAGCTAGAACATGTTGAAGGTGTGGGATGACGTAAATCCAATGGAAAATCTTGTGTCAGAACGAAGCATTTTCCCTGGGAAGTCACCGCCTAATTTGACTGTAAACAGGAGGATTATTTGTTTTTTAACTTTTAAATAAGATCTGAAAAATTGTAAGTAGTCCTGAAAAGAATGGATGTACTGTGGCAGAGATGCGTAAAGCAAGAAATTACTTAGCAAGTGGGTAGAAACTTAGGTAAGTGTTAGTCTAGGGCTCAGATATTTCATGTTTGTCCATACAATATGCCTTACGCATCAATTTGTAGGATCCTGAAAGCTTAAGATAGAGCTAATTGTTTGGTAATAAAAGAGAATCAAGTAGCTTGCAGTTGTTTGTTTCTTACTTTTCTTGTCATGCATTATTCAAAGTACAGGCACCAAATAAAAGTTAACCCAACCAGAAACTCAGATGTCTAGTAGGCTTTGCTGGTAAGTCCCCATCATACCAAGAGTTTGAGAAAACGGTATAAAAAATTTAAAAAGTTAAAATGAAGAAGGAGAAGAAGATTATGGATTTTATAACTATCATCTATTTAGAAGTTGATATCTGGTTGGGTCGGCTGTGCTAGGCCCAGGCCCATCTCCACATGACCACGGCCCATTCATAGGAGTTAACCTCCCATG
>JANIJF010213423.1:0-10853 GCA_024520955.1 Erythroxylum bequaertii | reverse complement strand
ACAGTTTTCTCTGTTCTGTCAACCATAATCAAACACCTCACTGTCCCCAGTTTCTGTTCCGTTCCGTCTCTAAATTTTTGTTCCGTTCCGTCTCCAGCTACCGAAAACAGCAACCAAACGCAGCGCAAATGATAGAATAGGAACTGTCTCCCAAAATATATAAAACAGACACAAGCATAATAGATAAAATAAAAAGATACATGCGAAAAGATGCTTTCTTTCGTAGAAGAAGATGCGTGTCTTGTTTAGAGAAAATGAGAACACGTGTGAGAGTGAGAGTGAGTGATAGAGTAAAGTGAGTGGGGGTTTTTATAACAGAATCAATCATACTAGGCATTGAAAGATATTAAAGTAAAAGAAAATGTTAAAAACGTTAAAGGCCATAATATTCATAATGTTTTTAGGTTTACACTGCCAGTATCTGAACTCATCGAGCTGACTAATTTGGGTTAGGGTTTCGTCACAGTTAAGGCTCCTTGCTTCTCCTCATGGGCTAACTTTAATGGATAATAAAGTTAAGAAACCATAAGTCCAAGTTATGTATCAACATAACCAATATAAGTATAGTCAGGGAGCATGCAATATCATATTATTAAGATGACTAATATTATAACAAGGCTAAAGCCACTAAAAATGGTAGTGAATGTGTCTTTTATGGTACAACTCATTTTGAACTTGCTGCTTCTTGAGGATAGATCTTTTTAAATTAACTACAATGTTATAAAGGAAAAGTGAAATATTAATTAATTATTTAATAAGCCTATTTAAGAAAAAGCAAGATTGAAGAAATAAGAGAGTCATTATATGGATCTAATCCTACAAGAAGCTAGTAATAATCTGAGAGTAAAAGCTAACAAATTTTAAAAAGAATAAGTTGTAAGCTAATGATACCCAGAAAAATCAAAAGATATAAGCGGTAATCAACAGATTACATTAGTTGTTAGTTAATTTTTTCAGTGATTAACTGACAACGAATTATATCTACTGATCTGACCAGTAGATAACATTGGCTGTTTATTAAAGATGTTTAGTAAAATTAATTGTTTAATATTAACTGTTTACATATAAAATAACTTATGAAAACGTGAATTAAAAAAAGGACATGGGTATTATATCTTAATATTTTTTTGAATATTCTAAAAAAAATTTATGTTTTAAATATTTAATTTTTACTATATTTGAATTCAATACAAATTCATAAACTGGCCTGTTCAAAGCCTTTGCAAAATTATTTTGTTTAATCAAGTTCAACCCAGATCCTAAAATTCAGACTTATCTTAATATATTTATTTATTCCCAAGCCCATCTCATTCGGTTTGATTTGAGCGCCTTTCAATTTCACAAATTATTTAAATTTAAATTTTCTTACCAACTTGATATTTTATAGTTTATACAGCTTTGGATGCGACTCCATCATGTTGGATCCCACATCTAACCGAATTTCCTCTCTCATTCGTCCATTACCCTCTACACGGATCGCCAACATGTCACTCCTTGTAAATCGTTGACGCAATGCCATCCAACGGTCCAAATCCAACGACCTCTAAAATTCCTCGCATTTATATCCATCGACCCCCCATCCACCTCCTGCATCTGAGTCCGATCTTTCTACTCTTTAGTGTTTGTTTATCGAGGAAGAGAAGTAGCGTAGTACCATAGTAGTTGTTTGATCTTGATTTCTTGTCTCCGAGGCATGGACGCCGCAACAAAGGTGAAGAAAGGAGCGGGAGGGAGGAAAGGAGGAGGTCCAAAGAAGAAGCCAGTTTCCCGGTCGGTTAAAGCTGGTCTACAGTTTCCTGTTGGTCGGATCGGTCGGTACTTGAAGAAAGGCCGTTACTCGCAGCGTGTGGGAACCGGAGCTCCTGTCTACCTCGCTGCCGTACTCGAGTATTTGGCTGCTGAGGTAACTAGTTACGCAAGATTGCTAGTTTGGGTTTCGGGGTTTTATCATTTCAGCGTTATTTGATTTTTAGGGTTATGCTAATTTCTTGGAGGTACTTTACCATGTTGTCTTGATCGTGGGCCGTAAATTTCATGGTTATGTGGTCTATGTAATGGATTAGATCCAAAGTTCCCATCCTTTTGCTTGACTAAGTTAAATGATTTATATGCAATAGTAGTATTGTTAAAGTTGGATGGTTGTTAAGTCTTTTGTATACGCTTGTTGTTTGAGAGCTGAAAGTTCCAGGTCATGTTTTACCTCTCATAGTCTGCAATTGTTAATGCGACCCTATATCTGCAATTTAAAACCTGGGATTCAAGTTTGTTGGGAAGTTCTGAAAACTATGGATCTACTGTTAAGGACAATGGAAGCAGTGGGTTTAGTGTATGATTGATATTGTTCTTTACTTGATTGCCATATGCATGATGTAAAGTTTTGGTTTGTTGTAGGTTTTGGAGTTGGCTGGAAATGCTGCAAGGGACAACAAGAAGAATAGGATAATCCCAAGGCATGTGCTTTTGGCTGTGAGGAATGATGAAGAACTTGGAAAGTTACTTGCTGGTGTGACCATTGCTCACGGTGGAGTCTTACCCAACATCAATCCTGTGCTCCTTCCTAAGAAATCGGAGAAGGCTGGTTCAGAGCCGAAGTCACCATCCAAGGCCACTAAATCCCCTAAGAAGGCTTAGTCTCTCTAGTTATTGTTGTTGGTGGTTGCCCCTGTGTATGAATTGTGTAATTTCTCATGTCATTTGGGTTGTAGGAGAGAGTTTAGTGTATGACTTTTGTACTTAATTTTCTATGTTCTTAACTTGGAAGACCTGCCCATTCCAGAGAATGGAACAACACCTGATGTTTTAACTGCTATTTTGTTAGTCAATTCGAAGATGTTTTAACTTCTCCTGGCTGTTGAAATTGAAAACGGTTCAACTATTCTTATGCATTAAGTTCATAAAACCCTAAAAATCTATGAAGATGTAAGATTTGGGATCTGAAAGAGTTTATGAACAAATTTTGGGTTTTTTGATCTTTGGGGGGTTCTTACAACCCTCTGTACAAATTTCAATTTCCTAATGGTTTACTTTAAAATGTTGCATTTAGTTGTTTCAGTTCACTGGCATGTTTGAAAGATTGGTTTGCTTGGTTAAATTGAGAGAATGGTAATAAGAATTATAATAGATACGGTTAGGAATAGAAAAAAATATAGTTTTTATTTTTTATTATATTGTATTGTTTTAAAAAGGATATAAAAATATTGTTAATTTAATTATAATATATTATCAACTTTCTTTTTCCTCTATGCCAAGTAATCAAACCCCAGTACTTATAGGAACTAGTACTTATTTCAGTACGAATATTTGTCTTAAAAACTTATACATGGTCTTTTACCTTGGGCGTACATGCTCTTCTCATGCAGGGATGAATGCAAAGACATCTGAGTTACATTACGAAGACTAAGCGGCTGTCTATCTATGATACAAATGTGGGTATGATTTGCTTGTTGCTATAACTTTTACCAAAATAAGTTCCAACTACTTGAGGTTCTGGGTTGATATGTAATGAACTACAAGTGTAAGAAAAAAGTTAAAATTGTTCATAACTAGAATTCTTTTTCCTTTTTGTCTAATATCATTACAGCGAGAGCAACATACAACACGGTGGTAATGGGATTATCGTCATCATCATGTAATTACCATAAGCAAATACCAAATCCGTATAGAGATGTACTATAAGCACGCGTTTGGAACACGAATATGTCTGTAAATCAACAAAAAGAGAAGACCGCATATATGGCAGAGCATCTTATGTATATAGGAGGATTCAAGAAGATTGTGGTTCTCACGTATATGCCAGAGTATCTACCGCCTTAAGCTCTCAATAACGTAGTCTGCGTACAGATCCCTTCAGATAGCGAAAAGTTCAAAGAAAATAGATTAGAAACTAATCCGCACAAGATCAAGGATATTGATTTAGAAGTCGGGAAGAAGAAAAATAAGAAGAAAAATAGAAAAGAAAACACAGCTAGAAAAATGTTCAGTGAAGTATGACAAAATTCAGAATTAATAAAAATTCTCAAGTCTTGTGAAAGGAAAAGCTGAGCTTTAAGTTGGCCACAAGCAAAAACCAACAGAACCAAGTCAGGGAGGCACAACACTTACATTGAATGTTGGATTGCTTTGTATGCATCTGTGGCTGGCAGAAAATCATTTACAGCAACTTCCTTATTCTCATTTTTCTTGTCTGATTGCATCATTAAGGAAGAGCAATGTATAAATTGAACTTAAGAAGGTTCTACTATTTTGGTGGTGTATTCTTCAAATTCATTCTTCTTACATATAATAGTTGCTAACAATATAAAGTACTAAAAAGGATACAATCCTCAAAGAAGCGACGGATCTCAGCAAGACGATGTGGTGGCAGTTCCTTGATATCATTGTAATGGCGGTACTCAGGATCATCAGCACATACAGCAATTATCTTGTCATCAGTCTCACCCTAATTTGCGAATGCTAACAAGTTAATTGAGAAAGACTATAAAGATGGATTATTTATTCAGTCTGGACCAAGTACCTGATCAATCATTGGCATAACTCCTATAGCTTTAGCCCGAAGAAAACACCCCGGAAGAACTGGTTCCTGCACATATAAGTGGTTCCCAAAACATCGAAAACAGGCATGTATTTCCACCGCAAAATGAATAAGAAAGAAACACAGTTCATCGTTCATTTAGTTATGCCCTAATTGCATTCATCAATTAGAAATGGATTCTTCCCAAAGCTTCAGACCAGCACAGGGACTTCACACCAAGTTCTTCCAAGCAAGCATATATGCATGATCAACAACAACAACAGTGATATACCTGCATGATAATCAAGACATCCATCGGATCATTATCCTCACAAAGAGTACGAGGAATGAAGCCATAATTGTGGGGGTACACGACTGAAGAGTAAAGCACACGGTCAACCTGCATATGCAACAATTTAATATCTTAGACAGGCAATTAAAAGGCCAAAAGAAATAAGCAAAGCCACAACTAGCACCTTAATGAGTCCAGTTTTTTTGTCAAGTTCATACTTCACCTTGCTACCTTTCCCTATTTCAATTACCTGCATAAATAAGCCATGTATGAGTACAATATGTGCCATGTAATTTAGGTTAATGTGTCAAAATATTTTGGTGTGCAAGTAGTCGAGATTTCCAATTTCAACAGCATGCAAATGTTGAGCTTTTATGTATTTTATGTTCTCAAAAGAACCATTTTTGGCTCACAAATATGAACCAGGATTCTGCTTGCTTGAATATTACTATCAAAATGATAATAAATCAAACAATCCAAGGAATGGAATGGACTAGTGACTTGTGCTGCTTCTATGGTTTCCAATAAACAAGCGAAATACAGCAAAATCAAAATGAAAAACTCACTGAAGTTTTTTTGTTAAATTTGTTCAAGAAGCCATGAAATTTGAAACTAACCATAAACAATAATCTGTTTTCAGTATTTAAGCGAGGGTTATATCAGACTCATGATTGCATTCCTAAATAATCAAAAGGAGTTGCTGTTGTTATCATTTAAGACGACTCTTCGTAGCATGTAGAACTAGGGGCAGAACCAGTCCAGAATTAAAGCTACACTAAAAATGAGAAGTAAGGAATCTATTCTTACACAGTTGAATATCTTTGGAGCTCCAGATCCTGCATTTGAACCAAAAAAAGAAGGCATATAAAGCATGCTATTTCCTCAAAATGCATAGCCATGAAGAACTAGTTGGTATACTGTTATACCTAGCTCGAGATCATGCCAGGAGTGTGCAGCAACAGACCTCCTGGTCATGGATGAAAGAATCCTTTCATTCAGAGGTGGATGTGACGACTGTTTAGCGAGGATAGATTTGATTGAAGGGTCAACAGGGGGAGCCATATCTGCCAGCTAAAACACAAGCAACAACAATATATAAATAACCACAGTTGGGCTAATCATGAACTACAAATTTACGTGAAATAACTTTATAAATACTGTAGTAATTGTCGAGCCAAAATTCTCAATAAACCCATTCTAGCGTCCATCGAAGCTAAGTTTGATAGATAGACGCGTAAAAGTGAAACTCATGTTCATAAATCCATCATCTTACGATTCTTAACCAACACTATCCACTCTGAACATGAACCCTGCCTCGTATAAGCAAATATTGCAGAGTCAGCTAAATGAGGAAGCCACCTTGGTTTATATCATTCTATTTCTCACTCATATATGAAAAAATTTCATAAATCTCTATTATATACAGACATTTCCAGGTTCATATAACCAGTTCCATGGAAATGTACGTCTTAAACTATACAAACCATAGATCCACCAAAAACAAGCATACACAACCGAGAAAAGAATACCAGATCCAAAAACCGCCATAGAAACCGCTTAGTAGAGTCTACACATTCAACAAATACATAAACAGAGATAAAGAGAGAGATTTAGAAACTTACATACAACAATCACACTATAGGTTCCAATCTCTGTAACAGAGGTTATCGCAAACTGAAACCAAACAGTAACTGAACAAAACCGCACAGATCCCTTAAGAAAAGAAGGTAAAACCTATATTTGCATTGAAAAATCAAGCAAAAAGCTATGAACAAGATCAGAAAATGAGTAAAAGGCTCCATCTTTGAGGAGTTCCTGACGGATTAGAGTCAGATTCGGGAGACCCAGATCGTAAAACTGACAAAAAACTGACAATGAACCAAGATTGCAAAAAGCTCAAATTCACTTAATAATCATGTAAAACAATATACTAGAGACAAGAAAAAAACCGAGAAGGGTCGTCATGGGAAAGAACTTACAGTTATGTTTAAAGGCAACATAAGATAAAGACAAGCACTGTGGAATGGCTGAAGAAGTATTGTCGTAAACCTGTTGCGTACACCTGTCGAACGTGTCCTCCTGCAAAATTTGCCGACAAGCAGGCAGCTCAAAAGTTTCTCTTTGTTTCCCTCTCTATGATTTTAGGGCTCGTTCAATTTTTCCGAAATTGAGAGTTTGGTTTCATTCGATTCCTGGGGAAGTTTATAAAAGGAGGAAAAATCCAACAATCTACTTTTTTGTTTCCCTTTCAACTGCTTCTCAAGGTTTCCATGTACGTTCCCTTCGTGCTTTTCATGTAACTTTGGTTAACTTTAATTTGATTTGTACTAAAAGCGTCCGAAGTATGATTGACAAAACCGTTTTGTTGGGTATTAAATATACTATATCTTTTTTTAAAAAAAAACTATATCTTCGGAGTAGGAAAGCTAGTTCTTGAATTAATCTTGAAAGGAGCTTTTCATAGTTTATGATTTTGTGTTCGGCTTGGAGGGAAGAGCACACTCTTAGAAATTTTTTCTTTTGATTTGGATTTGAAAGGAATTTTGCTTTTGGCTTTTCGTTAGCATTGGAAAATAAAGAAATTTTATTTCTTGATTAACAGTCTCTGGTTGTTGAGAGTGACCAGCAAGACTGAGATGTTTCGGCCACCATTCGACATGGGTTCTTGTCTATCCCTGTGGCCTTTCAGATAATTAAGTACTCAAGAACCATCTTTTTTCCCGTTGACAAGATAATGAATGATTCCATGCCAAGAAAGTAAGATTGTTTATGAATGCATAATAATGGGAATCAACTTAAACTGCACATCAGAAACAAAGGATGGCAGATACCTAATTCCATCCATATTTACTATGTATATCTGCGGGCCTCCATCCCTCCACAAACGTAACATTTTGATAGTTTAGAAGGATTGTTTGGTAGGAAACTTCAGTATATTCATGTTTGACTTATGGCTCTGCATCATCCTTGAATGGAGTGTCTCAGTTCAAATATTGCTTCTCAGAATCTTAGTAAGCCAATGCCAAACATGTTTGTTACATTGACAGCAATTTGTCTTGGCAATGCTTAGGAAACTTACCTTTTCATACACATCCTTATCATTTATTTTTACTTGCATACAGAAAGATTGAAACTGTTCACTAAACTTCAGATTCGGAACATTTTATAAATCAGGTTCCAGATTCTGAATATTCTAAGATAGTATTTACAGTTTCAAATGCCAATAATATGATGGCTACACAAGTTTATACCTTCTAGCTATCGAATTGGTCTATTTGGAATAACTTCTTGAGAGTGTGAGGGCCGAGCACGAAAGGACTGGGATTATCGCCCCACATGTGGTCTGCAAATTGCTTGTTAGTGTATTCGGTGAGATGAACAGAGTCCCAGTACACAAATTCGTGTGGGTTTTCACATACTTCATATGCCATTCCTATCTTATCTCCGCAACTAAAATCTGCTCTGAACTTCCCGCTTCCACAACATGCTGAGTGCCCCTTCTCATGACCTTTTGTTTAAAACAAAGAAGCATCTAATTTTAGCAAGCAACCCCAAGAAATAAAAATAAACGATAAACCAAAGAACATTGACTCGCTCGCTTGCAAGTTAGCTCATGCCTGATGATGAATTCACTTGCAAAAAATGTCAATATCTATACAATAGTAATGCGTGAATGAGTACATAATCAGATGCTTTTGTAGACGGAAGCCGAACCAAGTAATTACCCCTCGCCGGTTCATAGTTTGATCTACAAAGAGTCACGCCACCTCATTCTCGTTTGGAATATACTAAAAGAAGGCCATATACTAATACCAGCTAGTGTCGCGATAATTCATTTAGTCTATGTAGCAGAATGACACCTGACTAAAATAATTTAGTGTTTTGAAGAAGGGAAGACTATCACCATGTGTTGAGCGCATAAGGTTTAGCCTTTCTTCAATGTTGCTGTGAAGATCAAAAAGTCCATACTTGAAACCCTCCAATTTATACTCTAATTCAACTAGAAGATTGAATAGAGCTTTGTTGTGCATTTTTGCTAGCACTGAAAGTTCTTCCATGCACCCATCTTCCTCCTGTGGCCTCAAAATTCTCGCAGCAGGAAAACAGCCCAAGTTTGGCAAGTTGATAAACGCAAATTTCCTGCCTCCAAGTTCATGTATTTCCTGTAGAATCAATGATATCAGAGCAACACTACTTCAACAGCTCAAAAACTGCTAAAGTGGATTTCTTTTATACTAAAGCAGATTAGGACCAAGTTGTTGCCTACAAGAACCTATTAAAGAAAAGTTGGTGGGAAGCTTAGATATAAATGGGAGTGTTGTAGTTAGAATGCCTGAAGATATTGAGTGAGCGTGATTGATATTTACTTACTTCAATGACAGATGTTATGTTGCCAGTCACCATTCCAACATATTGGGAGTTGGTGTATGTATCTAAAACAGAGGAATCGGTCCAGACAGGGCCCAAGTAGTCATTGATTCCAATGCAAAAGAAGTAAACCGCGTTGGATATTATAGTCTCCGCTGCATCAACGCCTAACTCGTTTGTTAACCATGTTTGCACCTTCTTAAAGTGGCTTAACTGTGTACCGAGATCAATGACCAACTGATAAGAACAGACAAGTTTACATCATTTATTTTCCTGCTATGATTCAATAAAAACACAGCTTAACAACTTAAAAATCATTCTTCCCGAGTTCTAGGATAGCAATTCCTTCCCAAGTAATTAAGTTAATTAGACTATTATAATGTCAAGCAACAAGTAATTACAGTTCACGAATCGTTATGAGTGGAAAGGCTTCTTGAGATAACATCATTCAAGATACTAACAAAAAAAAAAATATGGTGAAAGAAGCTGCAAAACTGCTCAAGCTCTAGTCCTAGTGAAGAGGCCAGATCTGAGGTGCCTCTACTACACACTACTGTAACAGTGTACTCACATCGTCTCGAAATGTTTCAACCAAAGCTCCTCCTCCACCGGAGGCAAAATTTGCTCCATAGTGGTATTCTGCCCCAGGTTGAAGAAAAGGCGGAATAAGTGGAAGATTTGCGTATTGAGCTACAACCAAATTAACATTTAGTTAGCACCTAGTCCAGGAAGAATATACATATCTTGGATATAGCTAATCCAAATCAATATATGAAAGGTTGCCCATATCACCAACAAAGTCCGACATGACACGTCCATCGGAGTAGCGTCCGGTTGGCGAGTCGAAGTGCGTTTGGCCATAAGGCCAGAAGTTGGCTTGTTGCTCGACGGTGGTGTTGATGAAGTTGTTGTTGCCAACATCAACATAAGAGTCTCCGAAGATGAAGAGGGCAACATGTTTTTCAGGCTTTACTTCCACTGTTGCTTTGCTATTGCAGCTCCAAGAAAAAAGGGCTACCTGAAAAGACAAAACAACCAAGATAAAGCTTCTTAGCCTGGCCATCGCTAACCCGTTGCGTTATGCTGAACAAAAGAGAACAGAATCTCCATCCACTTATAAGAAAAGTTGTTGGAATTTGGTAATATAATTACAGAAACTTTTAGTAATATAAATAAATTTTGAGAAAGTTTATCTGTCCCTTACTCTTTTACAAGGTAAGATAGGCAGACTCTGGCAGATGGCTCCGCTCTGATTCTTCCACTCCTCTTCAGCCTACATTTTTTAGGAAAATACTCGTAATAGGGACGCATGCAAACGTTGACTAGAAAACATGGAAATGCCAACTGTGTGTGATTCAATGAAAAATAATAAATTCAAAACTAAAAAGTGTGAAGTTTCAACTAATTACCAACTTCGATAAGGACACTTAACAGTCTTTCTGCTGACTTCTCGTTGGCAAGCTAACCGCCTACAACCTCAAGACACACTGACTGTTCTAATGCGTCCTAGCTTATATTAAGAAAATTTCCCTGACTTCCTGGTTTCTTGTCTTATTAAGATAAAGTAATTAAGAAAATTGCCCTGACTTCCTGGTTTCTTGTCTTATTAAGATAAAGTAATTGATGTTCTTTTTTCTTATTATTCTGTCAATATTTATATCCATTACTATAAATAATAATAAG
>JANIJF010213419.1:0-28194 GCA_024520955.1 Erythroxylum bequaertii | reverse complement strand
GAATAAGAACATGCCGGAGACCCCATCGGGGGTGGTGGAGCTGTTGTCCGGCATATTTCCCCCGATTTCTTCCCTATCACTAGTGATTACTCCCGATCCGAAGCACCCCTTTTCCAGTTGAAAAATGCATTAGAAGACGAACAAGATCAAAAAGGCCATCATTAAGGCAAACAATGTAAGATAAGACGCTACGCAGGAGGACAGGAAAGAGAAGATGCGCAGAAAAGCAGCTACTAAAAGACATAGTTCATTAGATCCAGCAAATTAAGCAGCTCCTCGCATCCCCAACTATGAATGCCACATAACATCACATCATAGTAGGCATCCGTCAGAAAGCCGAGCTGAATAGCTTCATCCCCAAGCATTGTCCGAACAAGCTCAGGCATGGTCCATTCTGGGGGCAAGACCCTCCCGGCTTCATGCACACACCTGCTGTATTCATCACACATTTTATTAAATAATGGGTCCAAGTCAGGTGACGCACTTTGCGCGTCGGACGCTGTTGAAGAACTAGTGGAAGTAGCTGAAGAAGGGAAGGAAGTCAAATCCGTATCCATGATAAAGTCCATATCGCTAAGCGTTGGATTATCATATAGTATGAGCTCCGCCCTTTTCATGTTTTGGTTTTTCTTTGATTTCTCCGCTCCCCCCCAAAAAAAAAGAGAGACTGATTCAGGAAATCGCCGGTGGTTTTTTCCACCAAGAAAGACATGGGAGTTTTGGGCGTAACATTCTTTTGCTTCTCTTAAGAAATTTCTTTGAATGAAAAGATCGCTCCTAAATTAAATAAAAAGGCCTCTCCTTTCTCTGTGCACTCTCTCTCTTCTCTACACTGTCCTTATTGAAATTGATACTTATTAGTCCGAAGGAGTGATCTATTCTATTAAACGATGAAAGCACCAATGATAGAAGCGGGGGAGTCAAGACAAGCCAATCCGCTATTCTGCCTTTGCGCAGCTTATTCATCGAGAAGCCACTCGCGGCACACTTTCCATATTTTCTTTTTTCTATTGCGAGAAAGCCCTACTTTCATAACATCCGACGCTATATATGCTAACATCATATTAATACATCACATAATTGGCACTCGACTGAAAGTCAAAGAGAGTGACTATTGTAAGCGTTACGTTCAGATGCCCTTCATCCTACCCGAAGGAGAAAGGAGGGATGATTAGACTGCGTATTAATAAACCTTTAAGGTTTATGGCTGTGCTGCACTGAGTGATTCAACTGAATAATGAATGACTGGGGCATGGTCAGAGAGTCCATTAGTACCATTAAAAACTCTAGCTTCGGAGAAGAGAGTAACAATCTCATGGTTAACCAGAATTCTGTCTAACCTGCAAGCTATTCTCCTTCGGCAACTTTAACCACACTCGATCCCCCACCTGGAACTTATGATCGGTTCCGTGTCGGTCGTGCCTTTGTTTCTGCTGCCTTTGTGCTTTCTCCTTCATATCAGCAACCTGCCGGTGGTACCGGCGTTCTCCAGGAAACTAACGGCTCGCAGCTGTTCAGCCGCTTCTCTAGGAGATGTGCCGCTGACTGGGTTCAGGACACAACCATCGTCCGAACCGTATGCTACCAAGTCAATGGGGGCCTTTGGTTGGAACCCATAACAAAGTGAAAAAGCACTTCTGCCGGTCGACGAATGCGTGCTCCGGTTGTAGCAGTCTTGAATGAACGGCGGGTTTGTTTACCCAGACCGGGTAACCTTAAAGGTGGTCCCGATCTTAGATTCTCAACATTTGAACCGACGGTTCTATTGGTGACCCATTCCAAATAAGCTGGCCGCTTTGACTTTGATTAGCCTTTAAGAAGTCAGCCTTCTCAGAATTATATCAATTAGAGGCTTACACTCCTTCTCACTGAGTCTGCCGTTCCTAGTTATGCCATTTCAACATAAGCGTAGGAGAAAGCTACTTTGTTTATGATATATAGTTGTTAGTTAGGAGTTTTGGAAACCAGAAGCGTATTTTATGAATACTGTTAATTCTTTTGTGGATAAGGTTAGTGATTGGAATAAGAATGTGTTCGGGAACATTTTTGTGCGGAAAAGGAAACTGCTTAATAGACTTGAGGGAGTCCAGAGAGCTTTGGAGAGACGTTGGAGTGAGAGACTTGTCAATGTTGAGCGGGAAATCAAGGAGGAACTGGAGAAGGTCCTGGGGCAAGAGGAGATACTGTGGTTTCAAAAATCTAGGAAAGCTTCATTCAAGGGAGAGTCTTGGGGTAATCCGATGTGGTTTTAGGTCTTAGCCCTTCAATTCATTCCTACTCCACCATTCTAGGCAGTGTAAGGTCAGTCTTAAGCCCTTCGTTCTACCTTCCCATCGCTTGGAGTTGCAGTTGTTGGAGCAGCTTTTCTTCGCCTTTGATTTCCTAATCGGCAGTCTCGTTCTCAGTCCTCAAGGCTTCATATGAATGTTTTTCCAATCCATCTGGCAAGTTTTCAAGCGGGCCCGGACAAGGAGGAAGGGAAAGCTAAAGCTTGGCTCGAAGAGAAGAGGATTGCGGGTAGGCCTCCTTAAGTAATTCGAATGTTGAGGGAGCCGGACCTATTAGCCAGTACAGTTAGAAAGCTAGCTTAGAGCTTTGAATAAGTCTCTTACGCAAGACAGCTCTTTATCTTTAGAAGGGAACTTAGAGTATAATGGCAGTATTACGAAGAGAAGATTTATATCTTTTATTGGCGTTAGCGGATGATGCGGATGCTATCATAGCAAGGTTCCGATCAACTCCACTCAATTCTCTTATAGCTATATATAGCCCTTATCTTGGAATGCTCGCATGATTCTGATTGATCATAGAAGGACTCCCCTTCTACGACCCATTCTGTTCATAGAAAAAGAGTGGACTCAGTCTGTAATGGAAGGGAGGGTAGCTCACTGGCCTTAAAAAAATTCGTTTTAGGCCTTTTTCCTTGCCTTTTAAAGGATTTTTGTAAGTAGCAGCCCCCCTTCTATACCTCGATCTGCTATCGATCTGATTCGATTGTCTTTTCCCGCAGGGAAGTCTTTTTTTATTTATGGATAGGAATAGGGAATAGGACTATCTGCTTTAATGCTTTCTACTCTTCCACGTAAGAGTGAATCGTAGCTTTTATATCTGGGATTAAGCTCTGCAGCCAGCCTATGCCTTTCAGGCTGTTTCTTTCCCTTCTAGCTAGTAGAGCAGACAGACCAAAGAAGGACTAGAATTAACCCGAGGGGCCACCGGAGCTATCCGCGGCAATATTAATTGGTGTGATTATTCATATGAGTTCCAGATCGATGAGGCTTTGAAAAAGTTGCTACAGCCGGTGGACCTGCTTTGCTTTTACTAAAGTTCTTGTTGCTGGAGATTCTAAATCCGATCCCTCGGCAAGAATCCTTCGGCGCCAGATTGAGCAATGGCTGCAAGTAAGCGTCCGTACTTCTCTACGTAGGCCCAGCGTTTAGAGCTCGATTTCGATCCTTTGAATCTTGGACCCATCACCCGCACTAGCTGGCCTTGCCAAAAACCTTGACTTGAGACTACGAGACTGAGGACTGAATCTCGAAAGAGCTCTATCTTCCTCTGGGCGTCCGTCCAGTCCTTCTCCAATTAGCATGTCTTAGGCACAACTAAGTACTAATAGACGAGTTGCATTTTCACCTTTCCTATAGGCGATCAAGTCCTCCTCCAACAGAGGTTCCCTTCCGCCCTCGCCCACGTAGGCTGCTTTCTCTTTCTTTAGGGAGAGAGGCCCCCTACCCCCCTATGTACAGCTACACCCAATTCCAGTCTGATAGCAGAGATCAAAGCAGCGAGGAAAAGGGCTAGCTGAACTAGACTGAAAAATCTCTCTATATCTATATAAAGAAGAGTTCTGTCTTTCAAATAAAATCAGAGTCACGCAAAAAAAGATCGGTTTTCTCTTAGAGGATGAACCACGCCTTCGCTATCGCGAGAATATAACGATCGAAGACGCTCAGCTGCTTCGCGTATTTCGAAAGCCGTATTTCCAGAAGCAGAAGGAACTGCAAGAGCGTGGGTGAGTGGTAAGCGTAGGAGGCGCGCCCGAAGGGCAGCGGCAGCAGTGTGGTTCCAGGCTATTTCAGGCTATGGGCCTTGAGCTGCCTGGGTGAGCGCCTCTTGGCATCTTCGACTGAACTCCTCAACCCCTCCACTCATGAACTCTAAGCTGGCTTGATACATCCATGGGATTGATGGAGCCGGCATTCTTTCTAATTCAATGTGGGCATTCCGACGAACATACCATACATGGACAGATGAGCCCACATACGAAAGATTGAACAAAAGATCGAAGATAAGGCCTTCTATATAGATATATTCTAAGACCGACGACTTGTGTCTTTCTTTCCTACTATTCATTCCGCTCGGGATCCTATTAAGGGATCCACTCAAAAAAGGCAACTCCAACAACGACAGAGACTTTAAAAAAAGAACTCCATCCTTTCCCGCGTCTCCTACCTTCGTACTGCAAGCCAGCCTTGAACTCGAACTCCCAAAAAAGACTTGTCTCCATTCGTTTCCCGGATTGTGCCATCCTATTAGCCTCCCCATGTTTGCCTTCCTTTCACTCCGCCTTTCTTGTCATTCTGAATTGGAAATTGGCTTTTTCTGGTTTTGGATAAACGACTGGATTGGGATCTGATATTCCCATAAGCAGATGGGAGTGGATATGCTAAGCGGTGGTGGTACCTCTCCCACTGCTATGGGTGGTTTCGAATATGGCACAGGAGTAGCTGTTCGGACCACTGCAATTATGTCTCGATCGGATATCCCAGAGGTGAACACCTTTTTCTTTTTAGTTTAACTATGCTAGCTCAGAAGCTGATGGATCCACAATGGTAACTCGAACTGGCAGAAAAGGAGTCTAGATTTTTTGGGGGTGAACTTACTGCTCCCGGCTTTACCTCATAGAGGTAGAAAGGCAGATTTTTGGGAGAGGATCGAAAAGACACTCGACTGGTTGGAGAGGATCGAAAAGACACTCGACTGGTTGGAGAGGATCGATGTAATTGAGCTCGACTCTAAGGAGAGGTAAACGACTGATTCTTAGTCAACTCGGTTAGCTTCCTCTGCTTCCGGTGGTGTGGGACAAGACTGATGCTAGTGCTTTTTTGGGTTTTCAATCACGTGTTTTGTAGTCCCGAGTGGTAACAGTGGTTTTTTTTCATTAAAAAATTGTGTTTCCTCCTATTCATATCTGATTTTATTTCCAAAAATCAATTGGATCTCCTTTTTATTATAAAAAAAAAATAGGAAAAAAAAGCATAACCAAATGCATATCATATAGTTATATGTAGCTGGAAAAAACTCAGTCTTGTCTTATGCTCATGATCCATCAATAGATCCTGCAGAGACAAAGGAAGAATATGGCTAAAGCACTAGTAGTAGATTAGATCTTCTAGCTACGTCCTTAGTCAGAGAGCCTCAATAAGTAGTTTCGGTAGCACCCCACCCTTACTTACCTTACTCTGGTTGGGGAAGGCCTTGTTGGTTGTCGATAAATAATTCCCATTTTTACCATTCTCTGAACCTTATAGTGAAGAGTGATTAGCCCCCAAAGTGGAAAGGATACTTCTTTTCCCTATGGTTGCTATATCAACATAGCCAACTAGAAAACTCATCCGCTTGTCAATTCTTGGTGTAATACTCACTTTTGTAAATGATTGGTGTCAGAATTTTTCACTGATCAGTCTCATCCGTGTAAGAATTAGGAATTCCTTTTCCAACTCGTCCCAGAATGGGCGTTATGGCAAAGAACAAGAAGAAAACAAAAGGAGAAATTTGTCCAATAGTAACAAATGGTGCCTCCACAGGTTGACATCCGATCCAACCAAGTAGTAAGCAATCCGCCAAAAGCAACCAAAAGATTCCTTGGTGAATCGGGCGAAAACTTGAACTACGCACATACATACTTTTAAAAAAAGGTAAGGCCAACAGACATATAAAAACTGGTGCTATTGCAGCTACACCTCCCGATTTGTCAGGTATACTACGAAGAATGGCATGGATCGGTAGGAAATACCATTCCGGCACAATATGAGGCGGGGTGGGCATCGGATTAGCAGGTATATAATTGTCGGGATGCCCCAAAACATTAGGAGCATAAAAAATCCAAATGGAAAAAAAGATAGCAAAAGCTACCCAACCTACTAGATCCTTTACATAAAAATAAGGGTAAAAAGAAATTTTATCCATCTCTGAATGTACACCCAATGGATTATTTGATCCATATTGATGCAATGCAGCCAGATGAAGAAGACTGGCGCCTACTAAAAGAAAGGGGAGTAAATGATGAAGACTAAAAAAACGATTTAAGGTGGCATTGTCCACGGAGAAACCACCCCAAAGCCAAGTCACTATGGTATCTCCTACTACAGGTATGGCGCTAGCTAAGCTTGTAATTACTGTAGCTCCCCAAAAGCTCATCTGACCCCAAGGTAGTACGTATCCTATAAAAGCTGTCACAATCATTAATAAGAAGATTACAACTCCGAGACACCAAACAAATTCCCTAGGACTGCTATAACTCGCATAATATAGACCGCGAAAAATATGAAGGTGAACCACAATGAGAAACATACTTGCCCCATTAGCATGCATATAACGGAGCAACCAGCCCCCTTCAACATCTCTCATAACGTGTTCTACGCTGTTGAAAGCTAGATCCACATGAGGTGTGTGATGCATAGCTAAAAAAACGCCAGTCACTATCTGAATAACTAAACAAATACCAGCTAACGAACCGAACCCCCACCAATAACTAAGATTGCTCGGGGTTGGATAATCTATCAAATGCTGATTAAGTGTGGAGGATATAGGTTGTTTAAGAAGAGAGAATCGTTGGTTCCTGATAGTCATTTCTCTTTCCTATTGTGAAAAGTCTGCTTCCTCCAAAAACGAAGAAAGACTTGTTGGAAATCGCCGGTTGGGGTTACCAACCAAGAAAGACATGGGATTGTTGGGCGTAATCTTCTCTTCTCTTACGAGATTTCTAGTTGGATGAAAAGATCGCTCCCCTCTCTTAGTCCGCCCTTCTATCGAGTGGGATAAATGAAGCTATTGGGAATGATGCTGTAATGAGAGAAAGATCCATCCCCTTTCCCTCCCTGTGAAAGAGTGTTCAGTCGTAAGTGCTTCCATGCATGTGGTTGGATAGGCAGACGCAGACTGAATTGCTGGATTAGGATGGGTTCACTGTCTATGTGAAAAAGAGAAGATATCTTTCGTTATAGATAGTCAATCTTTTTTCCTTTGGAGAGCTAACGCTAATGTGCCTAAGCAACATTTTTCTCTCGTTAATAATAAAATAAATAATAGGCAAATCTTATTAAAAGGGGTGTCTCCTTTTGGTTCTGTCTCCCAGTAAGAAGGTGTCTAAGGGGCATACCGTCTCTCCCAGTCCTCAAATTGATACGAGTGAATGCGGAGGAGCCTACAAAGATGGGGTACTTTACATCTCTTTACATCTATAGTAGGACCTAGTTTCCCTAGGAGGTTTCCATTCGAAGGAATAGAGTGAATAGGCACAAGAAAGGGAGTAGTGATGAAATAGAGTGAACCTAGAGGGAATGGGTAACTATCATATCTATAAAGACTGAGCCTTAGCATGCAGAGAAGAAGGGGTAAGCGATTTCATCACAAAAAAGCTCTATGCTAGGCTCTCCTGGAATCGCTTTCAGGCAATCACATGATATTCAGAACCATGAAGAATAGCGGTACAAGAGATCTAGTATCAGCTTGACTACAGGGATTTCACTCTCACTCAAAGGAAGGCATTCTGTAAGGTAAGCGTGAAGCTGGCATATCTTTCTTCTATCCCCTTTTTTGTTATGCCAAAAACACGGTCTTTGATGCAAGTTGCACTTTTGACATTCACTTTCTTAGTGAAATTGGGTTGATGACCAACTAGATGCGATGTCTTTTTTGATGCTCGTAGAAGGCAATCGGCATTGATGCCAAAAATCCCGACTTTCCAAAAACGAAAGTGAGTTCAGTGATCCCAGGGGGAAATTGAATAGGAAATGAAACTCTGCTTTGAAGCATGAAATGTTGTAAGAGGAAGCAAGGGGGCTTTGGAATCGAACAATAAGGAAGTGTGCACAGAAGGGATTGTTACCAAGTAAAGAGTCAGACTGGCATCTTCTAATGGAGAGAACTGTCAGGTATAGGCACTTGAAAGGGAAAGAGCGAGAAGCTTTGGCTGTCAGTCATCTCCTAAGGGGCACCCGCTTTCTTAAGGAAATGTTCCTCGCTAATTCAACTAGTTCTGTTTGCCGTTAGCCGGTAATGAACTAGCCCATTTTTTTTCGGATAGCGATCCAAACAAGCCAAAGCAGCCAAAGCGTAGGGGTGCATCTGTCCGGCTAGTGTGGTCTCAATCCTTGCATTCCATCTTCAATCTCCCTAGGGAAGGACTGAGACTGGCTGAGTCTATTGATACGCTAACCTTATACTGGGAAAAGTCATACCCATAACCTAAGGATAGGTTTTTTGTGTCTTATCCCGGCCTGGAAGGTCTAACACGCTAATATATTTCTTCCCCTGTGGGAGTGCGGCATCTCTTTGAGGAAGGCCTGAACCAGATATTGAATGGAATTCCTTTATAGTTCTAAGGGCAGGACATCATCTTCACGTGGGGTAATCCAGCAAGACAGTTTCATCCAGTTTAATAGAAGGAGGGCTCTAAGTACTAAGTAGTAGGATCCCTAGGTAAGAGGTGCATCAATCTCCGATTTTCGGTTACAGGCCAGTTAGAATAGAAAGCTTTCCCATCTACTAAGGCAGGTCTGACTTAATCAAGTGAGAAAGAAAGCAAGTTTCGGGCCAGCCCTAATAGAATCCCTTACCAGCCAGGCCAGCTAAGCCAGTTGAAGTTTGAGTTCATTTGAAAGCGAGTTCACCTCTTTGATTTTCTGAAATGGATTCTATCTGCTTCTTCTTTATTCAGTTGGACTGACTTAATAGGTCGTTTCTCTCATCCCACGGGATGTTCTTGCTTCAAAATCAGAAAGATTGTTTTTTACTTTCATCGACGAACTTATGTTATGCTTATACCAATGCAAGACTGATTCTGTCATCATCTAGTAGGGCAAACCCTCTTTATATTAGCACATTTTGTAACAAATATCCTTTCTGATCCGATTCTATACCCTCAGGCAGCAAATCTATACTATAAAAAATAGAATCTTTCCTTCTATCTATTATCAATCGAGAAAAAACATTTATCAAAAAGATTTATTCAAAAATATAAAATACATAAAAATAAAAACACTACATTACATAAAAAACCACATATGACTTTCCTAGAGAACTAGAGCTTTAAAAGCATTCTGTTATGCTAACTACATTAATATTAATGATTTTCGAAACAGAAATAAGTCAAAGGATAGGCCTTAACAAGTAGAAAGAAGATAAAGGAACCACTTTTTATTCTTATTTTTTCTAGTCTCCCAGGCGACCGAGTGCTCCATGAACAATGAGCGTTTGCTGCTCCGCCCGCAGCGCTTGCTGCCTCTCCTCCAAACCCTCTATGCGCTCTCTGGTAGCGCGAATGCGCGCTTCTTTCCTTGCAGGATCCATTGTTCTAACACTTCTCAAAAGGAAGTTTAGCACTCTACGGTGCTCTTGAATTTCATTTTGCAGTTGCCCCATTTCGGCAGCAATTGCAGAAAGCCTGTTTGCAGCATCCATAGCTATACGTGCTATTACGAAATTTCTTTGGTTTGATTTTGATGAAGAAGACACTTATGGAGCCTCCATTTATAGAGTGGTAGAGGAATCCCGCCATGCGTCACCGAATTTGATGGCAGGCACACTTCTGGCTAGTTCTCCGCACTACTTTTCTGTAGTTAAAGACTATCATGCCTGTTTAATGAAAACCTGGCTGGCTCTGGCTACCTTACGGAGCACACTAATATACCCGAATCACATTGTAACAAACTTTGTACAACCAGCTTACGTAGAAAAGATTCAATATTCTATGCCAATGGACTCGTGACATCCATTAACTGAGTCATCAAATAAACCACGTTAAGAAAGCCCAAGCAACTACGCATTGGCCCACAGGGTGCCCCAAGAGGGCCCGAATGAAAGACCCAAGCCTACATGAACCATCAAAGAAAGACATATCGATGGGGTTTTGCTTGTTGCCTGAATGAAAATGCGTCTATTTCTTTCAGACCAAATCAAATAAAGATGTAGGCTTAACTAAAGCCCAATGCCAAGCAAAGCCCTAAAATACAAGAAGAAATTGGGTTCCACTAACCCAACATGAGGTGGAGCCTTAACCCGACACAAGATGGGACCCTATTAGGATAGTGGGCTTAGAACAAGACCCATCGGTGGATAAGATCACATCTTCATAACAAACAAAAGGTGTACACGTTCGGCCTCACTCAAGGTAATGGGCCAAACCTAACGAGTCAAAACAAATTGGATCTTATTGTATGACAAAACCACAGATTGGCTATCTAATTTCTTCAGTAATTTGAGAATTTCCTCAAGCAATAGGGTTGGTTTTACCATTGTTAATCGTTGGAAATCCCATGTGATTGGCCCCAAGGTTGACAGCCATTGGATGCCCAAGACCGCCCCATATTCTCCCAAAGGCATTACCATGAAATCAGTGGTCAATTCTAAACCCTGTGCTGTCCAACACAACCCTTTGCACCAAGCATTGACTTCCAGTAAATCTCCATTAGCCACAGCCACCTTAACGGCCTTTGTCTGTTGGAGTCTGCACCCTACCCTACTCTTTTTGCAACACTGCAATCAATGAAATCTTCACCTCCTCCTTGTCCCTGCCATCGTTTTGAATCATTAACATATACAATTGAGAGCTCTTGCACTTATGACCAAAGGTATACTTCTCATCACACCAGTAACACAATCCCCTCCTCATCTCTTTCACTCTCGGCTTACGCAATGATCGGATCGGAAGAACTCTCTTCAACCGCCCATGATTGAGACAAACGTAGATGAGAACAAATTCCTTTTTCATACATAGTCTGCTAATTTTCTTCTTGTTGCATCTCGTCGATACGATAGGTTGATTTACCTTACTAGTCATATGCCCTAAAGGTTTACTGTCTGGATGGTACTTTTCAACAGATAAGCGAATCGCGCTCAAGTGGTGGTTGACGAAATATCTAATCCTCGTTTTCCCTGTCTGGTGTGGTCTTAGATTCCGCTGTCCCTTTCCGCTTCACGCAATAGCACGCTCCGAAGCAAGCGAGCTTCGCCGGTAGTAGCCTCCTGAATTAGTCGAGTAGCTTCTTTCCGGCAAAGCTTACCAATCCTACACTCCTTTCTTCTATGTCTGGTGGAGCTATTCCCAGACAGCCTGAGAGCTGAGTGAGGACCTTATTTGAGATGCTTTTTTCCTTCCAAAGCGAAATAATCACTCCTGTAGCTTATTGCGCTCGATCTACATCCTACCTAACTCGATTAAGCTTTTCTTCTTACACACAGAAGGTTTTTGCTATCGTATTGCGGGTTTTCCACTTCGTTCAGTTACATTAGGGCTTTATACAACTCTACCTTGGTGATTAAGTTCCGTTGGTGTGAAATGAGCTGATTCTGGGATAGGAGGTCTTGTCGGTATGGAACCTACCCTTCCGGAGTGAAGGATTGTCATCCTATAGCCGAGTTTTTAAAATTTTGTTTAGAGTCGAGTGATGAAGCTCATGATTCTGCCGTTAGTGAGAAGCAAGTAAACTCTATAGCCCTAAACTAAAGGAGCAGGTCAAGTTCGTTCAGCTTGAGGGATAAATTACGTGGCTGACCTGCCAGTCCATCAAATATCGTAGTTTATCCTTAAGAGCAGGAGGTTCCTTGTGTGAAACTTAGATGTTGAAGCACGCACCCTTTATCTTATGCTATGGGTAAGGAATCAAAGGCAACGAGCCAAACCCAGTTGTTTTTAGGAAGCAACCTCTCCCCTCCCCTGTGGGTTCACCCCTGAGTGTAATGCCTTAACGGCCTTTTAAGCGCCTCTCACAACGGACTCGACACCAATCCCGGCAGAAGGATTTGGTTACCATAAGTGGAGGCATGGTCCTCAATTTTGCCGTTGTTATAACAGAACAATTTTCATATAAAGATGCTCAAGCGAGGAGATGTTATGTTACGAGCATCCGTCTGCGGGCGCAGGGAGGCCAATGGTAGGAAGCTTAACATCATCTTTTCCAATAAGTGAGTCTCTCGAGGCTTACTCGTTCCGACCCTGAACAACCTTTTTTTAGAAAAGCCAGCCTGTAGGAAGTTCGGGAGAAGGGGTCGACTCAGGCATTACTCAATAGAGGTGCAAGGCTGACTCCCAAAATTGGAGTTAGACTAATTCCCTTCCAACCGAGGATTAGTTTGTGAGGAATTCCCCAATCCATCCACAACTTTATTCCTAGCACATGGTGAAAGCCGACGACATAAAGAAGAAAAACAAAGAACCTCAATGAGAAGGTCCATGCCTTCTTCCAATTGTTTTGCCAATGATGGATTTCGCGCCATTCCATCGAAAACTTATAAGAAGGCAGATGTAGTTGTTAAGATCTACCTTTCGGCATTTACTATGGCCAAACTTATAAAGCTAGCCAAGCCAGTGTCGAAGGAGACCTTCCAATCTATACTGTCCCCTCCATCGGACCTTAGAAAGGTTGCGATGGCCTCAGTAGAGATACTTAATAAAGTGCCTCTATTGTTTAGGAAGTATATCCCTGATATCTCCACTATTCCCCTTAAATCAGGGAACAAATAAGCCTCTGCCTCAATCTCATATTCAAAGATTGTTGTTCAAGCCCTTACTTCATCTGATCTGGGCGGAAGTCTGAAAGTATAAAGCCAGGGAAGTCAGTAAGATTGACTGAAGACATGAAATGACGTAGGATGACAGACAAAGATTGAAAGCATGAATTCTATTAAGCAAGAGGCAAGGATCGAATGGAAGTCTCTTTGATTGGTTGATCTTATTCGTTACGCTTGTCCGAAGTAAGAGATTTTGACTACCTTGGTTTCTCCAAATGGTTCTTTTCTTTCTTTATCTTATTAGTTACGGTTGTCCGATTGATTTAACAAACTTGATTAGGTGCTCTGCGCGCCCCCAACTCCTTCTTGTTATGACTTAGAGTTCTTTTATCCAGCTTCTATGTCTCTGGTCCCAATGCTTTCCTAACTAAATAGATATAGTCAGCTAGCTCCGGTCGGGAATGTATTAGACTAAATCATAGTACTAGCTCGGGTTCTGACTTCCAGGGGAAGCCAGGAAGGAAATAAGAATGGTTTGTAGCTTTCTAACCGTCTGTCCCCCTGCCTGTGATTCTTTAAGGCTTATGCCTATACTTCAAGACTTTACTTGCTTTCTAACTTTAGACTTCTAAGTACGGGCTTTGGTAACTACAACAATAGAAAGATATCTCTTCCCCGTCTAACTAAATGGAATGACTTCTCCGGACTTGATTGCAAGAACGGAATCACCAGCTTATCAATATCTGGAACGAAAGAAGACTTCTTCCTTTCGCCTTCCTTACTAGACTACTTAGACGAGACGAAGGAAATACCTAACTTACCGGTGTAGATAGCTGACTGAGTAAACATTTGAGATTGCTGCTTAGGCTTCTTCCTTTTAGGCAGACGGGAGAAGAGGAACGGATTCCCTGGGTTTAGTAAGATCCGAGGCAGTCATAGCATAGCCTAAAGATCAGTTAGCTTCTAAAGGTCTGTCAACATACGGCATTTAGCCTGTGAAAGCTAGATCTGAGACAGATTCATTCTTGACTGCTTACTTGACTTTTTTCATGCGAAGATAGGATCCCGCTGAGAAAGGATAAGATTCTATTCAATCTTTGCCTACCTTTGAAGAGGAACTAGGCCTTAGCCGATATGCCTTTTTCGCACTTCCACTTCTGTTATTGAATTCCCTGTACACCAAAGAAAGTAAGCATCAACTAGAGCGACTGGGGAAGCCTTCCTTCCCTTCAAGTCCAAGTTTTGCATTCGAGACCCTGGCATTACTATGTGCACCAACTCCATACTCCTCTTACATCCCTGTTATCATATTTAGTACGGGGCCTCGCAGCTAAGACTATCCCTCACCTCGTGTCGGACCGGAACTCACTCTCTCACTACGAAGGACTCCTTTCGAGCTCTTTTTGGACCCTTTCATTTAACTAAAAGTCTCGCAGACGATGAAAAGGAACTACTGGGCGCAGCGGATGATTGGAACAAAAGCCATTCTTTCACAACCGATTCTGGGCATTCTATAGAATGCAAAACCTGACTTCCTTTTTAAAGCTACTAAGTGAAGGGATTCCGATTCCTCATTTCGACAAAGAAGCTGTCGACTTAGTGCACACTGCGGCAGGAGGGGCTACGAAACGAAACCAATAAGCGTTCCTTTCATCCTCTTTCTCACGACAAGTGGAATCTGGCCTATTCAAGAAGCCAAAGTCTTTTCCGGGAAAGATCAGATATGGATTAGAATTCTCTTCCGAATCTACTAAGCCTCATCCACCCCTTCTCCCCTTAGTCGAATGATCGGAAAGACGAAACTGTGGAATAAAGCCCGGAAGGAGCGATGCTTCTTTGCCCAATAGATGCGTATAATATAATAAGGGTTAGCTAAACCAATTGCCTGGAAAAGGAAAGTAGTCTAAAGTAGAGCGTGAAGCTGCTTTTTCCGCACCTTTTGGCAAGATCATATCTGGCCCCTCGAGAAAGCACTATAGGGAAGGTTGACTTTTCCTTTCCGTGAAGCCGCTTTCGGCTAGAGCAAGATCGATTGAGTACCAGTACTGCCTTGCCCGCACCGACCGGATTGCTTTGCTGAGGAATGGAGTTAGTGCACAGACTTACATTTCAAATCCCAACTTCCATTACTTGACTCTCGTACCACGGGTTCGATTCCCGTAAGGGATCCAACTATCTTGCTAAGGAAATGACCGGGCAGATCTCATGTATAACTGGTAGACTGGCGGCTACCTACTTTTAACTTTAGGGGCCTGTCAGTCTACAGCTTTTAGTTGCGTTGAAAGACTCATCCTGCCGAGGAGAAGGTAAGGATACTACTACTAGCGAGACCAAGGTTGAAAGAGAAAGATCACAGGCATGTGGTAAACCATACCGAGAGAAAGAAAGCACAGGATAGATACATAACATAGGGATCTCCTGAGGAAGTCAATCAGACAAAGTAGATTATCTCATGGAGTGAGCAAAGACAGATTCGTCATGGTTCGGTTCTTTCAATCAGAAGGGCTGCTTTTCCTGCTTTAGTCAATCAATGCAGAGCAACCTACGGAATTAGAGTCAAGAGTGAGTTCTTCTTTCTGAGTCTGAGCTAGAGGGAAACTCCGGCGCTGAAGCGCCTCATACTACCAGAAGAACTGTGTAAAATAAGTGAATTTCTCTAGTTGAGGCATGTGAGAAAGAAAAGAAGAAGGTCAATTTCCTTTTCAAGATATGGCAAACAGAAGGAGATTAAGGGGATTCCTGTCTTAAACTAAAGAGAAAGAGACTCTTTCCTGTCTTAGTAGTAGTTAAGAACGTTAGTCTAAAGGTTGGTTCGTTACCAACTACTAGTTTTGATCGCATCGAAAAGGCTTCCCAGTTCTATCTGAGTCAGAAGCAAGAGAAAAGACTAGGGGTTCTTCTATTCTATTGGCCTTTTTTTTTTCTTTTCCCGGATTGAGTTGTTTACATACTTTCAATCTCGTCCCCAAAATGGTCCAACTCGATTTGAATCCGTGCTTGAGAACGCTACGCACCTCTTTCTTAATGCTTTCTTTCCCCGGGTAGAAATGAAATTATTCTCTCCAAAACTGGAGTTGAAAGACATGCCATCTTACTAACGATGCTTTTCACTTGCTTGTAGGTCGTAGGCCGTAGCTGCACCGCTTTCTACTGCTGAGCGGAATCGTAGCTGCACAGCTTGACGGGATCGTAGCAGCTCAGATAGAGTAAATGGTTGGATTAGCTCCAGGCTCGTAAGTAAGAGAAGAGATTCTGGGTAGACAACCGATGGGAAATACACTCCGATAGGAGTATTGGAGAACAGAGGTTTGGAACCCCAACTCAAAGAGGTTTGGCGGGCTGTAAGTATTACACGGGGAACCCCCTTTTTAAAACTTTTAACGGTTCTAGCTATATTTCTCCTAACGGAGTATTAGCCGATGGTTTGAGACTCGGTAAGGAGTGTATTCTAACATTCAGAGATTCTGGGTAAACCAATAGGAATTCCCTTTCCCAAGAGAGTTGTGCGCCGCATCGGTCAAATCTTGATCTTTTAGGGCATGCTGATGGGAGTTCGTGGGGAGAATTTATCATCTAGGTCCTCAAAACGCTGTTTTCGATGCTCTTTATGCGGCTCCTGTTCAAGAAAGTCTGCTCCCGCTAAACCCGTATCTGCTGCTCCTGCTGGCGCTAAAGAAATTGGTGGGGAAAAGCCAAGGGAAGGTTCGATGTAATTGACCTCGCGCTAAAGCAACTATTGGATTGGGGAGACATGAGTGCGGCTAAAGCCACTATTATCTTAGGCTGCTTCTCCAGCCATTTATCTCCTTAACGCATAAAAGAAAAGGGATAGATACATTAGTTGATTGACCAAGGAGCATTTCCAATTAGAAAGAGATACGAATTCCGCATTTCGAGAAAATGGCGCTAAAGCAATTGTTGCTATCGGCAAAGAACCAGCTAAAAAAGCGAAGTTGAAAACTAAAAACCTTACATTCATTCAACTTTCTTTGGAAAAGAGGACTACTACACCCCTTTCCCACCATGTTGACTCACTTCGTCCCTTACGGTTTAGCTTCACGCTTTGAGGAATTATAATTGAAAACCCTTTTCTTAGTTACTTTGTGGAATAACGTATCCTAAAAGTGAGAGTGGCCAGACTAGTTCAACAACAGCAACAGGTCTCCCTAATAGAACATTGGCGAAGAACATAAGCGGTTGAATCAGAGTACTAGGGCTAGGGGTAAGGTCATTCATGAGTCCTTTCTTTACTGTGTATGATGTCGAAATAGCATCTAGTAGTTAAGCTCGTTGGCTGAAAGCAGTGCCTGACGTGCCCTTTCATTACGTAACAAAAACCTTTGACTTGACGCGACGTAATGTAATAATAAGTAAGCAACCCTCAGCGTCACACCTTCGCTCAAAGCTCCTTTACTTTTACTTTAAGGGCGAAGCGAGCGGGTAAAGAAAGGGGCGAAGCGAAGAGAGAAGAATGTATGAGACTTGGTCTTAGAAGTGCATCCTTTACTGCCATTCGGTGCCCAATGAGCCGAATACAGATAGCAGAATAGGCGATACGATGGGAAGTCTCAATGAACTCACTCTGGTGTATTACCATAGGGAGAAGCGACCAAAGTACGTTGGAGAGGGAGGAAAGATTGCCCTTTGATTCGTGACTGATGCTGAAGACCTTAAGGTTCACCGTTCCCATCTCTCCCGACGGAAAGAGTGAGGTTCTCAAATAATTGGAAGACCGACTCGATCCACTCAGCAAATAAATAAAAGAAAAAAGACTGGAAGAGGAGAATGCGAACCTCAAGCTAAAATATGAAAAAATGAAAGGGGTAGCCTCAAAGAAAAGAGCAGAAAGAGATTAAATTGAACAGGAGAATCAAGAGTTGAAGAGCTTAGCAAAGTTCAATGCTACCAAAAATGTAGAGTTGTCAAGGGAAGTCGAAAGGCTACAATGGCAAAATATGGAGCTACAAGAACAACAGCGCTCGACCAGAGCCTATTTTATTTTGTTTGAGCAAGTGATACAACAACAAAGCAAAAGGCTTAATGAACTACAAAACGAAGTTGATTGTCTCGAGGATGCAAAAAAAACGTATACAAGAAGATCGCGAGAAGCTGAAAGCTGAAGCATGGGAAGTTGTCAACGGATTGAGACAAATTGGCAGATGGGCATGGGAGAAAGGAGGTGAAGCCTCGGATATGATGCAGTATGTCAAGCCCTGTCAGGAAGGAGAAGAAGAGATGATGAAGTTTTTAAGAGAAATGGAGAAGGAGTTTGACCCCTATAGCAGAAGGTTGTTAGACTGGCCTCTGAGTGGAATATTAATATTATCCTGCAACCATGTGTTGCAGACCAGTTACAGGTTGGTAAAACCTTGCTTGCTTACCGTAACCACCGAAACAGAGAGTATCAACCCATATGAACGAACACTCTCCCATTAAGGCTGCTAGTTTCAGGAGACCAATAAAATGGAATTCCAAAACCCCTTACTCTCTATAAGAACCTGGTTCAAGGAAATTAGATAATCAAACAAAGCAAAGGAAAGGTATTCGCCAGACCCGATCTCTTGTTCACTGCTTCATCGAATCGACTAGACTGTTTGACTCGCTCGAGCTAGACGACTAGTTCATCTCGAGTTTAAGTAAGGGACATAGGACGGACAGAGGTCTAGGGGAAGTCCGGAAAGAGGGCTTTAATTAATAAAAAAAAGACTTCTAGTAGACCCGGGAAGTAGTCCATTTTAGAAAGACGAGAAGGGGGAACCCGGTAATCAAAGTTACGATCAGGAAGGCTGAAATCCAGAAAAAAAAAAAGTATCTGGAACACGCTGGTTCGAGTCCAGCTCGTGACAAAGCCAAAGGAGCGGGGAAGTATGAAGTGTCATATCATATCCCGAAAATGGAAGCAGAAAGGAACCTGATGGCCTGTTAGGTTAAGCAAAGAAGGTAGGCTACCCGGCTATCAAGTTTTTGAATCCTGTAAAGCTCACCATCGGTTAAGCCAAAGGAAGACGCTGACGCGCTTCACTCATGAACGGAACTTCGGTAAAGGAAGAACGCAGGTAACTGGGTTTATTCGTGAAAATCTGCTCGCTCTTATTCTGACGCTGTTCGTATTAATTATTCATGATTTATCCCTTTAATGGTCTCGATAGGGAGGCTTCCACGAACTATCCATAGCTTACTATAGAGCCGAGCCGTAAAGAAGCATCCAACCAATAAGTCTACTAAGTACTCGTGTGCTTATGCGTTCGTTTCCTTATATCCGCTTTTCTTTTATGGCTTTCTGGATTAGCTATCGCGCTTGCTTGAAGAGCCGATAAGAGGTCAGTGTCTTCTTTTCTCTTGACTACCTACTGTCCTTGTATCTAATTTTCTACCGGGCCCTCTAAGCAAGAATAAGAAGCCGGAGCAGCAACGAAGTCTAGTCGTAACATAAAAGCAGCACTTGAGTTGTCGCTTGTTGAGATTTATGGATATTTATATATCGGTTGCTCTTGCTCAACATTAGCAGTTCCTTGTCTTAGCAAGAGCTGTTTACAAGCATTGGAGCTATCACTCTTTGTTGAAGAGGCCCTATTTAGAGCTGTAGGGCATAGTCGTCTCAAAGGACAGACCCGGCAGAGTGGATAAAGAATTACCTCCACTTTGTATTTCTGCTTAGTGTCGCCTGGTATCGTAAGAATCCTAAAGACCAGGTGACTGGACATATTGCTTCTTTGCTAGTTCGCTTGAGTGGGTCTAAAACTTCCGTATTCTAGGTTATTTGGTACTGGCTTGTTTTGTGGACTCCTAGGAATTCCGTATAGAGAAAAAGACAGTCTTCAAGTTGAACTAGCTCTAGGGTTGCTGAAACCCCTTTGAAAGTAAGCCCTCTACTTATTGATCTCGGAATCACCAACCGGGAATTGTTTACTCTGCAGTAACGAACTGATCATTGTCCATGGTACGGGATTTCTGATGCCTGGTCTACGGTTAACTAATTGTTTAAGAATCTTTCCAATGAAGTATGATGCGTAAGAGATGCTGAACCCAGAGTGAACGAGAATAGACTAGCCCTACTTCTTCCATTAAGGCTATCTTGAGCGGCTGGGGCCATTTTATGCTTTTGGTCTACCCTCGTTGCCTGACGAGCGTGAGAAAGTCACTTCCACTTTTTCTTAAGCAAGAGTCAATAAGTTCTTCACCAGGCTTCCTCTCCATCCTTCTTACTGGCTCACTCCCACTACGTAACTCTGAATATCTGTGCCTTGGGAAAGTTAAGCGCTTCTTGCTAATGTCCTTATAGCATATAGATAGTTAGGATAGGGCATAAGGATGAAACAAGCTTGTAGAGCTTGGTTAAGGTTGAACTTGGCTTTGGTTCCAGAGATGGGTTCTGTGGCGAACTCGAGTTGAATAAGTTCCTCAAGGTATATAAATCTCTCTTTACCAAGGAAAGGCGCTTTTATACTTTCTTTAGAGTAGGGCGCGGCGAAAGAGCATTCCTTATAGAACGATTACCTGAGAACTCCTATATGCTTGCATCAGGGTCAAAGTACCAAGAGCCTTCGACGGAGTACATGTTTTTGAAGTTCCATTCTTTCCTAGCGGGTTCAAATCCTCTTTTAAAATCCTTGACTAAAAGAGGATTTGAACTGTAATTGAGCCTAGAATCAGTGGCGAGAGAGCTACTAAAGTGATCAAGAAAACTGCTTTCCCTAACTCTCATAGAGTGGAGGCTGTGAGATTCTCTGGAGGTATATGGCTTTTATGGGATGACTCCAAGGTCACTATTGAGGCTGTTAGACATCATCAGCAATACCTTCACCTCAAAATGACTAAAGACTTGCACTGGTGGTACTTGACAGCAATCTATGTCTCTCCTATTGAACTAAAGAGGAAGGCTTTACGGGAGGAAGTCCATTCTATTGCTGGCCTAATCAATTCCCCGGCTGGAAATTTCAATACTCTTTCTTCTCCTACTGAAAAAGAGGGAGGAAATCCAGCTTCTATTAGAAAGTGTGCTATTTTTTCTAATTGGATTGAAAATTATGGTCTAATTGATCTTGGTTCTACAGGTCCCCAATTCACTTGGAAAAGAGGTAATGTGCAAGAGAGTCTAGATAGGGCATTGGTCAACCTACCTTGGCAGGAAAAGTTCTCCTTATTCAGTTGCCTAGAATTGGCTCTGATCACAGGCCTATTCTAATTAAAGTCAGTACAGAGGATGCTAGAAGTAAGCAAGACAGACCTTTCAGATTTCAAGCCGCCTGCTTACTTCATGCAGAGTTTGATGATTTTCTTAAAAGGAATTGGAGACAGAGTGGGGACATTGCTACTAGTATTGAAAGATTAACTAAGCAGATGCAGGATTGGAATGTCAATACTTTTGGAAAGATTTTCTTATGGCGGGGAAAAGGTTGCTTGCCAGGTTGAGTGGTATTGAAAGGAAGCTAGAGATCAGGTCAAATCCTCACAAGGTGAGATTGCAAAGCCAATTACAAGCTGAGTATGAGGAGATCCTCCACCAGGAATAGATTCTGTGGTATCAGAAATCAAGACAGGATTGGATCAATCTTGGGGATCAAAATACCAACTTTTTTCATGCTCATTAGGAAAAAGCAAAAGAAAGTCAAAGAACTCAAAGTCAACTCTGGAGAATGGTCTTATGATCAAGAGATACTAAAGAAGCATACCTGTCAGTTCTTTCAGGATTTGTATTGTGTGAGATTTGGCCCTCATCAATGCTATGAAAGCACCTCTTCTTACCACCCCCTGAGTGAGGATCAGATCAACCACATCTCTACACCTGTCACCCCAAGAGAAATTCAGAAGGCAGTCTTCTCCCTCCACCCATATAAAGCACCTGGTCCGGATGGTCTCCATGCCCTATTTTCTCAAAAAGAGTGGCGCTCTTCAGTTTGTGAGTTTATTCAACAATGTTTTCAAAATCAGGAAGTGTGTGCTAATATTAACCATCCCATGTTGACCCTTATCCCTAAGGAATATGAACCTCATTCCATCAGGCAATTCAGACCTATTGGCCTTTGTAATGTCATTTACAAATTCATCACTAAGGTCATCTCCAATAGACGAAAAATGGTGATGCCTGAACACCTTAGACTTAATATACAATCTTTCTTCAGAGCAGGAACAGACCAGTCAAAGGAAGACACATAAGCAATAAGATTGTGATTGCACTGGAAAGTATACACTCTATGAGAGCAAAGAAAGGAAAGAGAGGATTCATGGCAATCAAAGTTGATCTTGAGAAGGCTTTTGACAGCCTTAGATGGGATTTCATTGAAGAAAGTCTACTCAAAGCTAAGGTTCCTAACAATCTTGTCAACTTAATTATGTCATGCATTAAAACTAAGGCAGGTGCTATGGAATGGGGAAAAGACTGAGAGTTTGACTCCTACTAGAGGGATTAGACAGGGTTGCCCCTTACCCCCCTACATCTTTGTGCTGTGCATAGGGAGACTAGCCCATGGGATTAGAGACTGACTACAGACTGGAAAATGGAAGGCTGTGAGACTCAGAAGATCAGGGATGACTATCTCACACCTCTTTTTGCAGATGACTTCATTCTATTTGCTGAAGCTACTATGAGACAAATGAATGTGATCACTGACTTCCTTGATTTATTTGCTGATGTTTCAGGGCTCATGGTTAGCAAAGAAAAGACTCAATTCTACACTTCCCCTAATGTCACCACTACTGAAATCAAAGAACTTGAGAGGCTATCTACTTTTCAACACACAAAGGATCTAGGGAAGTATCTGGGTGTGCCATTATTACATGGCGGAACTACTAAACTGACTTATCAATACATAATTGAAAAGACCCAGAGAAGGTTAAATGGTTGGAAAGCTAATAATCTCTCTCTAGCTGGCAGGATTACCTTATCTAAGGCCGTGTTGAACACTCTTGCTGTCTATTCCATGCAGTCTGCTGTCCTTCCCATGTCAATTTCTAAGAAGCTGGATGCTCTCATCAGGAATTGAATTTGGGGGGACACAGCTGTCAAAAGGAAGACAGACCTTCTTAGCTGGAATCAGATATGCAAGCCCAAAAAGAAAGGGGGTCTGGGAATTAGAGAGACTGACCACATGAACCTTGCCTTTATGATGAAGTTAGCTTGGGGGCTGATGACAGAACACAACTCTCTCTGGGTTCAAGTCTTGAAATGCAAGTATTTCCAACATGGCAACTGGAACCCGGACAAAAAAGAATCATCATGCCTTTGGAAAGGAATTGAATCAGTTTGGCATATCACTGCTGAAAATAAGCTATGGCTCATTAACAATGGGAATTCAGCCAAATTTTGGAGAGACAGGTGGATACCCAACCTTCCTGTGTTGGAGAAGCTTACCAACAATACCTTGCTGCCTGACATGCCTGATCTGTCTGTCAAAGACTATGTCACTGCTTCCGGTGAGTGGAACTGGAGAGTCTTACACTATTTTCTACCTCACACTGCTTTCTCTTGCAGGGTTCAAAGCACCTGAGAACAATGATGAAGAGGATGAAATTCTTTGGAGCTTATGCAATACAGGGAAGTTGACTATAAAATCTGCCCCCTGCGGGTCGAGCCTCCTTTTCAGTCGCCCTCTACAACTAAGTCAGTTGAGCTCTTTCGGCTCCTAGACCAGCTTATGATCTTCCCAACGACCGGTAATTCCTTATCCGTAAAGCAGTAAACCCAGTTATAAAGGCAATGGCAATCAAGTAAAGCAGGAAAGTCATCAGGCTAAGAGCCTATTCTTGCAACAGACGTGGCATAATTGCTAAATCAGTTCCTTCCTTCCCTCTTTCCCGTTCGGGGATAAGTTTCATCTTTATTGCTTAAGTAGAGTAGAAAGAGTTCATAGAGAGCTATCAATCAGTTCAATATTCCGCATTCACTCGGTTGACTAAGACTAAACCGTTTTGTTTTCTTGAGAGATGCGAATGAATAGCCTACTTTCGTAACCACGAGAATGGGAATTTGCCAACTGACCTTCAGAGATGGGAATCAACTTGCCTGCTTCTAGGCCTTTTCCTTAAGCGCTAGTTATATTCACGATGGTTCAGTTCAGCTTCGAGCTACTAAATTACCTAAAAAGATATATTAATATTCCCCGATCTACGAAAGAGTATGTTACCACGGAGTGGTAACTAGAACTCGGTAGCGAGCCTTTTCTCGGCCTTACGAGGGGCGTAGCGTGTCCCTATTCCCTGCTCACTCTTTTTAAAGTGCCTGTTATGAGTGATTACTATTACTCTACAGCCGGAGCGTTTAGTACTAGCGCATCAGAAAGATAGGCCAGAATGCTACGGTAGGACGCAAGGGGTTTGGCATCGAGTCTCCGTGGATTTGACAAATGTTGCTTTAACATAGTCCATACAATTCTTGACCATTGTAGGCCAGTAGTACCCCCATCTGTTTGAGCTTAACTTGCATCTTTGGCCCAGACCGTGGGCACCACACACCCCTGAATGTACTTCGTACATGGCTTGCTTTGCTTCATCACTAGACAAACATCTCAGCCACAGCATAAGACTTTCTGTATAAAGTTTCGTTTAAATACACACTGAAGAATCAGCCTTCGAAGCTGGGTGATTTTGTGGCTTTCTTCTGGCCATCTGCCGTGCTTAACGTAGTTAATAAGAAAATGTCTCCAATCTTCAATAGATACTTCCATGCAGGGAGCCCTTTCCACTATGGTGACAGCATTGCAATCCTGGATAAGTTCTTTCAGGCAGGACCCTGTCATGTATAATGACTTATGTTCTGCCACCAGGGGGGCTGCTAGAGCGGCTACTAACTTGGCGAATGCGTCTGCCTTGTCGTTCTTTTTCGTGGCAGAAGCTTGAACTCTTTTATGAGCTCCATAGCCATGGCGTGGTAGGGTATTCATTCTGGTTTGCGTACTTCATATGTACCCTAGAGCTGGCGAATGATTAACTGCGAACCCCCATAGATCATGAGGACCTTTATACCAATTTGTAAGACTACCAGGAGGCCGGCAATGAGCGCTTCGTACTCAGCTTCATTGTTTGAACAGCCTTTCAGTTTCGCAAAATAGAAATGGTTAACGCCTTTCTGTGGTGTGACGAATACAATTCCTGTGCCTGAACGTAGAGTTTGATCTTCAATTTGTTCTGGGTGTGCCGCCTTCCCACTTTGGAAATCCGGCCTCGACCGTAAAGACTGATTCATCAGGAAGGTCCGTGTTCAGGGGTCTGGAACTGGATGCGCTGCCAGGAAGTCTGCAAGGGCTTGTCCTTTGATCGCGGGCATATAGGATAACAAATTCAATTAGTAAAACTGCCCATTTGGCTAAATTCAATTCCCCGATAGTGCTGATCTTGTCATGATGTAGGATATGAGCATGGTTTGATGTGCCAACCTGAGCTTTTTGACTGGGAATAGTTGTGCGAGGCACATCTTCTCGATAGGCGAGTATTTGTTCTCTGCATCCACCATCATGCGGCTTAAAAAAGGCCCTTTCCCGCCCTTCATCATTCTTTTTTTCGAGCAAAGCACCTAAGGAATTGTCCATAACTGCTATGTATAAGATCAAAGACCTTCCTTTCTCTGGAGCTGCCATTTAGTATTTAGTAAATATTCCTTCAGGCTTTCGAAGGCGTGTTGGCATCTTCCTGATAAATTGGAAATGAACCGTCGTATATTTTAAATACTAACCTTCCTTGGAGAGATTTGAGCTCTTTCAGGTTTCTGGGTGGGGTCATTTCTTGAGGGGCCCTTTCTTTTTTAGGGTCGACCTCTTTAGCTCTTTGATTGACGAGAAACCCTTCCAGTTTTCCTGATGTGACACCAAAGGCGCATTTTTGGGGATTAAGCCTCAACTGGTACTGACGTATTCGGTCAAAGAATTTGATTAATGCCGCACAGTGTTCATCTCTGCCCCTAGACTTCACTATCATGTTATCAACATATACTGAAACCTTTTTTTTTATTATGCAACATGTCATGCAACAAGATTGTAGTTGCCCTTTGATATGTTACCCCGGCTTTTTTAAGTTTCTTTTTTAAGTAAAGGCATGACACGGTAGAAAAATCTTCCCCACTATAAAATGGGTTTTCTGCATATCTTCTGGCGCCATCTTTATTTGATTGTACCCTGAGAAGCCATCCATGAAGGATAATAATTCATGCCCCGCTGTATTGCCAACCAAGATTGAAATGTGTGGCAAAGGGAAATCCTCCTTGGGACCTACTTTGTTGAGGTCGCGAAAGTCAACGCACATGCGGATCCTGCCTTTAGCTGCTTTTCTACTTCCTCTTTGATTTTCAACGTCTATTCGGGCCTAATTCTCCTCAGTTTCTGCTTGACTGGCTTGGCATCAGAATACAAAGGGATTTTATGCTGAACTATGTCTGTGCTGAGTTCAGGCATATCATCCTAGGACCATGCAAAGACATCCTTGTATTCTTTCAAAAGGTCAATCAGGCTTGTTCGTTCTTCGAGAGTCAAATCAAAGTGGTTCCTATCCCTAACCTCTTGCGTTCGTCTGCGGTCCCTAAATGAATTGGTTGGGTTTATTCCATGACGGGTTGAGCCTTCCTTTCCTCTGATCTCTCCACCATTTCCAAGAGTTCAGGAGGAGTTTCACCATAGGTTTCTTCCTCATCTACCTGCATGAGGCAGTGATTCTTGGAAGGGGAGTTAAGGTCTGCTATTTGTTTTCCTTTTTTTTTCAAGATTTTAAGCATCTCATCATCATCAACAAACTCCGACACGTAAGCAAACCTAGATTGAATTTCATTGCAAACCACAAGTTCCTTGATTACAGACTCTCTGGCCTCCAGGGCCGACCTCTCGACGATAACAGACATTGACAGGACAGACTTCAGACCATCCTAAGAAGAGGTTACATTAAACAGGGACTCCACGGACTTGAGGAAGATTTTGTTTGACTTTGAATTTCCATAGGCAAGACTAGCCAGGAAGGTAGTACCAAAGAAGGATCATTTGGCATAGGGGCTCTGGTTGGACTCATTTTGATATCGACGTCTTAACAGAGCCTTTTCCGGAAAGCGACACCGATAGCGCGGTGAATCAACCGGGAGCAAGGGCGGCGCGCGGCGATGAAGTGAAGCAAGACCCTCCTACCAACCCCATATTGTCCGAAATATGAGCTTGGAATCGTCCCTCCGAAATCGAATTGTAGCACTAGAAAATGACCAAACCCTCTTCCTACTTGACAAGGAAAGGGGCCTGGGCCTCTATTGGACCGAAGTCCAAATCACCCTCGATCAAGCTTCCTCCCAGAAAGAATATAACCGCTTGCTCGACTTCGAGAATAGGGATCTACAAATGCGTGAGCTGAAACATTCCTGTTATGCTCTCTTTCAACAAGTAGTTTCGGCTAATCCTGACCTGTTGAATAATTCCTACTACCAGAATCCCGAAAAAGCCTTGATTTCATTTCTGGAGGATATGCGGGACGAGCTGGAGTGTGAACTCCCGGAAAGTCTGATCGAAGTGGACCCACATGAAAAAGAAATTCTGGAAGATGTACAAAAGGATTTTTTAAAGTATGGTGGAGGATCTTATTTTGTTAAAAAAATTGTAGGCTTTGTTGATTAAGAGTACGTACGGTGGAGGTTGGTTGAAGATGATGTTACGCGGCGTTCAGAACCAGCCTTGAAGTGAATGAATTAGAAAGAACGAAGAAGTAAGGAAATGAGACGACTCCTTCTTGAACTATATCATAAAAAGATCTTCCCCTCCACACCAATCACGAGTTTTTCTTCATTCCTCTCGTATATCGTCGTAACGCCCTTAATGCTAGGTTTTGAAAAAGACTTTTCATGTCATTCCCATTTAGGTCTGATTCGGATCCCTCCGTTGTTTTCTTTTCCTCCCGCACCTTTTCCTCGAAATGAGAAAGAAGATAGTACACTCGAATTGTATTATTTAAGTGCTTATTGCTTGCCAAAGATCCTATTTCTACAATTGGTAGGTCACCGGGTTATTCAAATAAGTTGTGTTTTCTGCGGTTTTCCCATATTACAACTTCCGTACCAATTCGGTCGATACGGAATGGATTGGTTAAACATTTCATTAGGGAGCCTGGTCTTGACTCTTCTGTGTGGTATTCATTCTCGTTCGGCTCTTGGAATCACATCCAGCAGTGGTTGGAACAGCTCGCAAAATCCAACCACTTCACCTACTTTATTGCCCCCAACCCTTTCTCGTACCTCTATTGAAACAGAATGGTTTCATGTTCCTTCATCGATTGGTTATTCCTCTCCGTTCGTCTCTCTTTTTCCAATTTCGGTCTCGATTAGTTTACAAGATTGAATGGCCAATTCTCCTCCGAACCCTCGATTCGATTGTTTTCCAAGAATGTTGAGCCGGGTATGGTTGCCATGTATCTGGGAAGAACTTGAATTGAAAGAAGGGCTTTCGCTTTTTTTCACCTTGTTTTGGTCTTGCTTGCAGCTATTTAAATATAAAAATTGAATGA
>JANIJF010213369.1:0-10862 GCA_024520955.1 Erythroxylum bequaertii | reverse complement strand
ATTTGAGGCATATGATAGTACCCTAATTACTATATGTTGGCCCCATTAAACTATAGTTCATATCATCCAATTAATAATGAGACAATTAGCCCATTCTACCCCTTAGGGTAGAACATGTCATATACATGACATAAGGTGTGGTTGTTGAGTTATATACATTGTGTGTATGGGGTGAGATAGAACAAGGGGTCTTCTACCATCAATCTCTCTTGTACAAGGTTGGTGTTTTCTCTCTTTGATAGGTTTTACTGGAGCATGGAAATGGTGCAAGTCCAAATGCCAAGTGTTGGAGGTATGGTTCTTTAATCTTGTGATGCTCTAAATAAAATGGATCTTGGTTGTTTAATGTAGTTAATGCTGCATTTATTGTTAGCAATTGGTATCGAAGCACCAGGTCATTTGATTTTAGGGCTCCATTTTTGGTTGTTTGAAAAGTTTTCGGTTGAAATCGGTTTTTGTTGAAACAACTTCGAAATGATGTATTAATGGTTCAGAAGAGTTGCTTGGTTGTTGTTGTTGTTGCTTCTCAGCATCCAGTGTAATATATGTATAAAAAAGATCGTATAATCCTCAAGGATTATGTTTTAAAGAAAAAAAATTGGAAATGTCATTACTGTAAGTTGGACTGAGATATGGCTTCAATTAGTGAAACAATGGCAATATACCGCACTGGTGCAAAACCCTTCACCACTGGTGACTTTTAGGACCAATAGAACAAAAATTGCCACCATATCTGCTCTTCCATTCCAAGTTTCTGCACTTCTGGTCAAACCCTATTTCCATACTATCACCGAAGGAGGAAACTCTCTGCACTTCGAGTCGTATGTTGCCAATAACTCCTATACACTGCCAAGTGGTACCAAGGACTGTAGTAAATATCCTAAAAGGCCATTCAGATCAAGATAAACACAAATAGAGAAGTTTTATTAAAAGCAAAATCTAAACATAAGAGAGCAATGATTTAAGTTGAGTCCATCTAGTAAGTCCCTTCCATTTTTCTAAAGGATGCTTTTCACGTTATAGAAGGGATAGTAGAAACTGTAACATTAACATACTCCATCTATTTATAAATTCATTTCTAAAAGCGTGAAACAGACACATCAATTGTCTGAAATCCCAGAGGTCAACGTATAACTTGCCAAACTTACTAAAATTGAGAAAAAAAATCATGTAATCTGGTTGCATTGCATATCAGGCCAATATCCAGCTAATTAAAGTCAAAATGACTTGCGGATCCTGAAACTTAAATGGTGAACAAAAGTAATCAAAAGAGACAAAGGAATCGGTAATAAGGGAACATATTGGAGAGGTTTACATGGTGTTTACTTTATTCCTAGAATTCAATTCCACAATTTTTAACATTCCAAACATATGACATGAGAAATTTCAGATGAACTCCAAATTTTTTTTATAGAATTTCTTCTCCTAAACAGACTTAAGTTTCCTTTGGAAGGACTGGAAGGCGGATCGGCAAGAGGGATTGGAGTGATCGGAAGTGATGATGCGTAAAGGAGGCAAGACGCCGGATCGTGAAAGTAGGGTTACATAAAATTACGAGAAAGAGGGGATATTTGGTGATTTAAGTAAAATTAGGGTTCTGTAAAAATTGAGCAGATTATTCTATTTTTTTAAAATCCACCTGACTTTTGAGTATTTTTTTATGTGGAATTTAAAATCCATTTGACTCTCCAAACACACGTTTTATATATAGTTATGACACATGTATGACACATCCTATTTTTCGTCCAAATTTTCCTAATATTGAGTAGACTCATGAACATTTGGCCCTTAATTGAGCATATTACAATGTTTGGCCCTAAATTGTTCAAACCTAAATAACTTTAGCCCTAATTTGGACATTTAGCCTCAATTCAAGCTCAAGTCAAAAGCAAAAGGAAATTAAAATTAGAATTCTGAATTACTTTTCAAATTGCAACATCCCTAGGTTCCTTAATTACTAGTTTGCCATCAAGGTGAGGTTTTTGGCATTGGTACATGAATAGACTTAGAATATTAATACAATTGATATCTAGTCTTTTAATTGTGAGATAAATGAGTGGACTAACAAGTCATCGATTGAGAGAAGGATCTACAAGCAAGACACTGTTATTGTTATCAAGTTTAAAGTATTGCTCTATAGGAGTTTCAACTATGCGGGAACTAGTAAGATCAGAGTCATGAAGTAGGTCTAACAAGGATTTTCGTTGGCATAGATAGATTCCTTCGAGTGAGTAGTCAAATTTAATGCTAAGAAAATACTTAAGAGTCAACTTTAAAGTTAAGAAAATACTTAAGAGGTCTTAAGTCTTTGAAATAGAACTTGCTAAAAAGAAAATTCTTAACGTTAAGAATAACATTATAATGATCACCTATAATCACAATATTGTCGACATAGACTAAAATAAAAGCACATAAAGAACCATTTTGTAAAATAAAAAGAGAATTATCAATATGATATTGAATAAAAACCAACAGGTAATACTATAAAAGAGAATTTTGCAAACCAATTGTTAGATGCTTGGTTTAAGCTATAGAGGGATTTATTGAGTTTTCAAACTAGATCTTTCTTTCACTTTCAAGGATGGCCAGGTGATAAGAGCATATAGACATCCTCATATAAATCAGCATGTAAAAAGGTATTTTGTACATCAAGTTGATGTAACGGCCAATTCTCGATGGCATCAATGACTATCAAGGTTCAAACAATTACTAATTTGAGGAAAAATGCAAAAGTTTCATAGTAATTGATGCCTTCAGTTTGGGTGTATCCTTTTGCAACTAAACGTGTTTTATAACATTCAATGCTTCCATCAGACCATCGCTTTATCTTGTATTTATAGCCGATGAGTTTTTGATAAGATGGTAAGGGAACAAAAGACCAAGGGTTAGCATCTTCTAGTGCATCAAGTTCAATTTGAACTTGCATAGCTGGTAAAAAAATGGTGAGTTCTACAACAGAAGATAGAGAACTAAGAAATGAAAAATGTCCATTAGAAAATTTGTTATAAGATAAAAATTGTGTAAAGGAAATATTCTACTTGTGGATGAAGAGTTTTGAACATTATAATAACGGTAGTCTTTAAATTTGTTTAGTGGGTGAATTTCTCGAGAGGCACAACGTAAAGAAGGACCAATATGGGTTGTTTCAAGAGTAGGGCATTGATGTGAGGTATGTTTTGGGGCATTATTATGGGGTAATATGAGTATGGTCTTGAGGCATTCTTATGGATGTGGTTGCTTGGTTATTATTTGTAGTATACTAAGATCATGAATAGGTTTTGGTAAGGGTAAAGATTGTATTGTAGGCAATAAAATGCCAACCTCAAACAAGGAAATACTCTTTCATGGAAGGTGACATCGTGACTAACATATATCTTTTAATTTTCAACCTGAAAAATTTTGTAGCCCTTTTGAGCAATAGGATATCCGATAAAAAAGCTAGGATGAGCATGTTTATCAAATTTATGTTGGATATTAGCATTATGTCCAAACATAAACAACCACAAATGCTCAAATGTTTATGAGCAGGTAATTTGTTAAACAATAATTTGGAAAGAGTTTTACTATTAAGTACCATGGATGGAGTTCGATTGATTAAATAAACTGTAGTAATTGGTAGATTTGCTTAAAAATGAAGTGCATGTACAATATTGAGTAAATGATGATGCTTATGCTTAACTACACTGTTTTGCTAAGGTGTATAGGCACAACTATGCTAATGTATAACGCCAATAGAATTAAAAAAATCATTGATAATATGATTGAAAAATTCTAAACTGTTATCAAAGTGAATTCGTTTAATAGAAAAATTGAATTGCTTTTTAATCATAATGAAAAAATTTTGAATGTAAAAGCAAGTATGAGATTTTTGTTGCATTAAATATATCTATGCAATATGAGAATAATCATCTACAATAGTTAAGAAATAATGTACACCAAGAATAGATGGAGTATTGTATGGTCCCCAGACATAAACATGAATTAAATTAAAACAATAATAAATTTAGTAGCATTATGATTAAATGGTAAATGACTGTGTTTGGATAAACGACATATAGTGCAAGAATAATTATTTGAAAATGAAATGTTAGATCCTAATTAACAAAATTTGATGAAATATTGGTACTTGGATGACCAAGTCGCTAATGCCACAGATCCACATCCTGAGAATTTGAGGTAAAAGAAGTGAAAATGGCAGTTTTATTGTCAAGATGATAGAGTCCTTTATGTTCTTTACCTGTGTCAATCACTTTCTTCGTTTGTAGGTCCTGAAATATGCAATAGTTAGAAAAGAACTTAACACTACAATTAAGATCCTTAGAGATTTTACTGCTAGATAACAAATTGAATTTAAAGGAAGGAACATGTGAAATATCTTTTAATGTTATATCCTTGGCGAGCTTATGTGATTCGATTTGAGATATATAAACATTATCACTATTTGGTAGTTTTATCGGTGTATTATAATGAGGCTTTGTAGTATTTAAAAAATTTAAATCATAGGCCATATGTTATGCGTAACCAAAATCTACAACCTAATTGTTAATAATTTGAGAGGAATATTTGAATTATTAAGCTTGCTACAGGGGTAATGCAGTGACAACATATAATTCACAGAATAATGCTTAAAAAGCTTGCGAGTTTCTTCATTATAAGTTTACATCAGCCTAGCTTTTAACAAAAATAAACTCATTGAACAATCACATTAACATCAAATTGATTAAGTAAACCTAAGAATGAAAAAATGATGCACTCTAAGCATTTAGGGAAAGCCCTTAACATATCATTTGCAATGTGATAGGAGTTTAAAATCCTATCTGCATTCGTAATTTACGAACTATTACAAGACAAAACATCATACCCTTTTAGTGAAACAATTGAATCCTAAGAATCCCTTAATTTGATCAACTAAATCTAAGAATAACAAAATGATGCAATTTACTATTTAAGGTAAGGCCTTAACATATCGTTTGCAATATGATCGAAGCTAAAAATCCTATCCATATACATAATTTACGAACTATTATGAAACAAAACATCACAACCTTTTAATAAAAAGGCACTCTTATCACAATTAGCCTCAAAACCAGACATTCCAATGAACATTTTCAAAGTTGTCATTAGAGTGTTAACTGAAATTTTGTCGGCTTTAGAGAGTAAGATCAAATCATCTGCAAAACTTAGATTGGTGATGCCAAGCTTTGTACATCTGGAGTGGAATCTGAATTACTTGGTTCTCTCAACTGGTTTTTTAAGGAGTTTGTTGAAGAAATTCATGATTAGGGTGAAGATGTAAGGAGAAGTGGGATCCCTTACCTTATTTACTACTTTTAATGGTTCTTATAGGCACCATTCACCAATACATTGAATGTTAGAGTTGAGAAGCATTGCTACATATATTTATCAAAATTTTATAAAAGCTGTAATGCTTTCATAACATTCATAAGAAAGGAACAATCCATAATGTTATAGGCCTTCCTAAGGTCAACCTTAAGCAAGCAATTCTTACGCTTTTCCTACTCAAGTAATTCCTTAAAAATTCTTGCATTAAAAGGATATTATCACCGATTGTTCTCCCTAGAATGTAAGCCTTTTGAATCTGATCCATTTGGTTATTTAAGACTTTCTTTAGTCTTTTTGTTAGACTTTGGAGATTATTTTATAAATTAAATTATAGAAAGAAATAAGGGTTTAGTCATTGAAGTGTTTCTGCTCATCTTTAGGGGTCAATGTGATGAAGATCCTATTGATTTCACTGAGCAGTTACCTATTTTTGAAAATTTTCAAAATTACATCTAGGACCATCTCCATAGTGAGTGGTCAGGTTTGAATAAAGAAGTGGATGTTGAAGCCATTCAAACTTGGAGCCCTTAGAGGGTTGAGGGATCTCACCACATCTTTAATATCCTAAATTATGACTAGTTTAGAAAAAATTTTAACCTCTTGTAAATATAGACACTCATTCATTATACCTCCAATGAAATTAATGGAGAAATGAGAAATAGTAGGAGCACTCATAAATTTGAGAAATGCTTATTAGCTTCCTTAAGTAATTGTTTCTAGTTAGAAATTAAGAGATTATCCTCTTCTATATTGGTAATTCTATTTAGGCTTTTCCTTCACACTATAATTTTGTGAAAAAAAAGAGGAATTCCTGTCTCCACCCTTGAGCCATGTAACTTTAGATCTTTATTTCATTAAGGATTAATGATAGGTTAAGGCCTTAGAGAGGTTAAATATTGCTTGCTTCTCATGTTCTTGAAGAATTATGGATGTTGGATTGGAGTTCAATTAAACTTATACTGAATTTAAAGTTATCTTAGTAGTATGTAGTAAGTGGTGAGTATTCTTTATGTTTTCCCTATGCAACTGTTTAAGATGATCCTGAATGATCTTCATTTTCTTGACATATTTCCTTCCATATAGCTTTATCAAAACCTATTAAGTTTGTCAGAAAATTATTAAACCTGCATGGTACTTTGATACTGACATATTCAACTTAAGTGATAATGGGAGAATGCTAAGATAAATTGGGTACAGGGAATAAAGTACATCAATTAGGGAAGGTTTGAAAACATTCCAAATTGGCAACACTACAATTAACATTTTTCCTGATGAAACTAACCCCATTTTGATAATTGATGTAGTTGAAAAAGTTGCCTCCTTGTAGAATGTTAGTAACTTGAACGTCTATTAGGCATTATCTTAATTCAGGGCAAGACTGCTTAAAAGATCTGTCCCTTTCAGCTTCTTTAGGTATAGTGATGGAATTAAAATCTCCATTTAATAACCATGGAATTTGTATATTAGTTATTATGTCTCTGAGTTTGCTTTATAAATGTGCCCCCTAATAGCCATTATTTTCAGCAAATATGACAAAAATAGAACAAGAATTCCTAGTGAATTTGTTTATAACCTTAATGTGAATGACTTGGTCTGTGATGCAAATTATAGAAACCTCCGGTGATTGACTATTGTAATAGATCAAAATTCTCCCATTCAGATGGTGTGAATGGTTAGTAACCTCCTTTTAGTAAGAGTGAAAAACAAAATTAAGTTAAAATTATCCGACTCGATTTTAAATTCCTAAATGCCAATAATATCCAACTTATTCTCATTAATTTAGTCTTTAGGCAATTTTTTTGGGAGCATTATCTTCTCTTACATTCCAATCTATAATCTTTATCGCTTAGGCTTGGAAGCAAGCGTTTTCTTCTTCCTGCTATATCTTCTCATCAAAATAGTTTTAAATTCATTGTTATTTTACTCATTAGTGGATGCCATTAGACCTTCTTTAGACCTTATTTCATCATTATGCTTGCCATGTCTCTTTTCTAAGGGAGTGGAGCTATCTAGATGAATCACATTATCTTTCCCACTGATTTCTCTAGTTTTTTCAAATAATGACTCCTTATACAAATTGTTGCGAATTTCATTCTCACTCCCATTGCTTTTTTCCTTGAGGCCAAATTTGCATTTCATCGATTATCATATAATTGTCGTCAAGCTTTTTTTTAAAAATTCTTTTAGCTCTTCTAGTTCAACCAGCTCCTGATAAAGTCATGTTTTGAAACTTCTTCCAGTTGATTGCCACATCTTTTTAGGGTCTAATAACTTCAATTTCAATGCATAAGTAAGTTTTGAAGTGGCTTCGATGTCATCATACTGCTCATTGAGTTGAACAATTGGTACTGTTTTAGGTAAATTATATATTAGCTTACCAGGACATAGAAACTTGCAAATTGTTCCTAGCTATCTTTGCAGTTGCTTGGTCTATACAGATGGGCTTGCCAATGAAGCTTTCTAGGTAGTTTAATCCAATGGTAGTCCAATACTCTATTGGAAATCCATCTATGCATAACCATATGGGAATATTTTCTTGTTTGATCTCCTCCATATTCATCCTTAGACACGAATCTTGAAGCAAAAGTGGTTTTTTATACACATTCCAAGAGCCTGCTTTTAGGATTTTCTTTGCAGCTTCTTTATAAGAGAATCTAAAGAAAAACGTGTTATCACTATTCTTGGTATACCTTACAAGCCATGTGGCTTCCAATTAGCATGAGCCCACTATTTCATCACTAAATAAGCCACCCTTCTATTAAGGAAACATTTAATCAATGTTAAACCCCATTTATAAGCCTTGACCTTCAGAACCCCCAAATGAGGGGATATAATTGGTTGGTCCTCACTTCTGCTAGGCAAAAAATAGTTTATTTTAATATAAGGTATATAGTCTCCAACAACTAACCTAAGTTTTGTTTTGATAGGCTTAGGGAGCTAAGCTACATCAGAAGGAGAAGCTTAGGGTTGATTTGTTTGTACAATAGATGAGGACAAAGGTTGAGCAGTCTAAATGTTGGTTAAAGAAGGGAAATCTAAGAGAAACATATTGTCCAGAGGTCAATGGAAATGTTTAGTAGTTAAACAGAAAGAAAGAAAGTGAAGTGAAAAAACAAAGTAGCTTAAAGCTGAGAATCAAGCAGAAAGGAAGGAGCATGGAAAAATGTTATAATGCATGAACACCATGCAAATGACAGATGTTAGAGAACACCCTTCTTAAATGCTACTATGGAACAAAGATGTTAGTATTTGAGATGTTTATCATATGTTTTATATGAATTTTATTATATTCTTAATATTTAGTTGATTATCTTCTAGGTAAGGAGAAGGAAATTTTTGATTGAAAGAAGTGAAAGAAAAATTGTATGAGGACTAAATTCTAAAGTGGGCAAGGACTAAATTTACCACGTACCCAAAAGTTCTCAACCGTTAATCTCAAACTCACTTTCGTTTTGAACATTGGATTTGGATTTAAGTCCTAGCCACAAATTCAAAAGTGAAAAATTAAAATTACTTTAACGCAGATGAGGGAGATGATATGGCACATATAAGTTGTTTTAGATAGTCATTTTTCCCCAATGTAGTGTTTTGTTCATCTGTTGACTTCATGTTTGACCTATGGATTTCTATAGAACCAATTATAGTTCTTCACTTCTTGGTTATCCATTCTTTCTCCTTTTAGAAACATTATAATTTCTTCCTCTATCTCTAAATTTCAATTTTCTACTGTAACCTCAACCATTCAACCTTGTTGTCAATGTTTAACAAAATTCTTAGAATCAATACCCTCCATTGCATGATGTTTAGATTCTAGTTGAACATTCATCAGTAGTTCCAAACCTATAATCTCACCTATTATGACATTTCCAAAAATTCTTAAACCACAATTATCCAAACAGTTCCCAAAATATACCATTAATTGGTAAAATCATCATTAGTTCTAAAGAGAGATGTTTGTCAGATATGAAAGTATTTTATATAATGTAGCTACTTGAGCTATTACGTCAAAAGAATACATTCACACAACTTTACTCAAGTAATCTGCTGACCCTACCTAAACTTCACTCTATCTGTCCCTTGCATTAGGGTTATAAAAAATCTCTTGATCTCCTAAAAGAAATAGTGGCAAGGGGTGAGCTGCCTACTCGGTAAGGGTAACCAACTGTACACTTAAAATCAAATAAATCAATATATACATATATTAAACTTAGTCAATAGATTAAAAATTTATATAATATGAAGATACAAAACATTACTTAGTCTAATATGAAAAATTAACAAACAACCTAAAATTTTACCAAACAATAATTAACACAAATATTAATTTATTAATGCCATTTACGCTTTATCTGATAATTAACTATTTTGAATACCCTATTTAACCTAATAGGCTTACATCCAATGGTCTGCTGGCTCACCTCTACTTATCATAAACTCTCATCAAGTGGAAACATAATTAGATGTATAAATATCGACATAGGGTACCTCAATTTCTCAGTCCCATTTGGTATCCCAATACTACTTTAGTACCTAGCCATTGGCATAGGATATCCCGATACCTAACCATCAGCACAGGACATCCTCGGGATTTAGGATGCCCCCGTACCTGCTTCACAGATAGGTATTTAGCCATCACTCACCCATTTCTGAACAACCCATCAATGTATGACCATCAAATGTAGCCTATCCTAGGCAAGCCATATATTCACAATTTACACCATTTATTCACAACCTATTATCATTCGGTCTCTACTTAATTAGTACATTTTTGTTTAATTAACAAACAATATACCTCATATGAAACATAAAAGCAAGACACCTTATACTTTGTACATTTTTTGTGAATAAAATAAACATAATTCATGTCTGTAATTTTTCATCATTAATTTAATTAATGACTAATTCGAAATATAATTTATTAATAACAAAAGAGTATTCTATTTTAAGAATAAAGTCTAAGGTTATCTTTACATTGATTTTGGACTCAACTAATTAATAGTTCAAATTATTCCTTCATCGGACCTTCAGGCCTAGCATTTGCAAAATTCTAGTAGACTAATTTACGAAAAATTTCCAACCACTTACACATAATAATCCAACATTATTTTCTTTTCTAATTTATTCTTAATTATAAAAATAATATCCTTACTAACTTAATCGCCACAATTACAAAAATACTTTTAACTAATTAAAAGTCCCATTTTACCCTCATCCATTTCAATTAATGCCAAAATTGTCTTTCTTAGAAGTAAATTCCAGATTTATTCTTCACTGTTTGCATTACTAATTTTGCCCTCTCATGTAACTTAAATTTTCAAATAAATTTTCAATTTTAAATAATAAAATTTGTGTGATTCATCTGAAAATAATATTAATTGTGAGAATTATTAAATTTTAATTTGAATCCGAATATGGTTTTAAATTTTAATTTTAATTGAATTATTATTCTTATTTAATAATTAATATTTTAAAACAAATTTAGATAAAGAAGGGTGGCACCAACGTTTGGGACACCCTCA
>JANIJF010213321.1:0-10873 GCA_024520955.1 Erythroxylum bequaertii | reverse complement strand
ATCATCATCCCAGACAAATTTCTGATTCTTCCTCAACAACTTAGTCATCGGAGCAGCTATCATGGAGAATCCTTCCACAAATCTCCTGTAATAACCTGCTAAACCCAGAAAACTCCTCACCTCTGTCACTGTCTTAGGTACTTGCCAATTCACCACTGCTTCAACCTTCCTCGGGTCAACATGCATGCCCTCTTTTGAAATCACATGTCCAAGGAATGTCACCCCCGATCCTAGTTGATGCTTGACTCACGATCGGACCCTTATTTGTGATGTTTATGACTGTGAACGCTTTAAGCGAGGGCTGGTCTGTTGGTGATGTTTGGCTCCCTGCAGCTCCTTTGGATTAAGAGAGCCTTATGACTACATGAGTATAGAACCATGGTTGGGCCGTTGGTGATGCATAGCTCCCCGTAGTCATTCGAGATTTAAAGTTCTGAGGGCTTACTCTTGGAGATTAGGATCCTACAGATATTCTCCTCCATAATTTATTTGTGATATTGATATGATTGGATGTATAGCATGATGTGTACGTATTTTGATGTTCATGCATGACTGTGCGCATAACACTGGGTATCGTAGGATTGTGTGAGCTTACTCAGTGAGGTCTTACTCCCCTCAACTTTATTTTTTCCAGGGGTTAGCTATCACCAGTTTCGCAGCAGTGACTCCCATGACGTGTCCGTTGTGACCTATCTATGTTTGTAACAGGATTTTATGAGTTGTAAAACTTCTTTTTGACGCGCACTATTGTTATTGTATTGTATAAACTTGTTGCGTTCTTAGATTTCAAACCTCGGGTCTCACGTGTTAGTCACGCGTCTATTTTGGATCGTGACAAAGTTGGCATCAGAGTCGATTTACGACCCATTATGTTAGTGAGGACGCTAGACCTTAAGGGGTTAGATTGTGAAATCTCACATCATTTGAGAGGAGAATAAAGTACGTCTTAGACGCGTTTTCTCAGGTGCGGAAAGAGCAAAACCGTGAGAGCTTTGAGCCGATGGGCAACTCAAAATGGACAATATCTGTGAGTGGGTGATCTGAACTATTACATATGAAGTCTGAAATAAAAAAAAATTGAATTTGACGTAAAATCAATCTGTTCAACTAGACTCATTAATTCAAGCCGAATCTATCGGCTTGGGAAACCACATAGTACAAATGACTTAGAAGTTACTTTCTTAATGTCTCCCTAACAGATTTTTAGACCATTCTTTGATTCAAATGCTATACCTAGCCCAAAAGATTCGAGCCCCAGTACAATTGAGCAGGGCTCGTGATAAGCTCAAGGACTTAGAATCCACTTCACTCAAGATCCAATCTTGATTGGTGCAATATAAATGATTATGAACTAATGTTTAAACATCAATTTCACCGAATGATTCAGGGTTTAGTAGCGTTAAAAATAGATTGCCCATACTTATAATATATATATATTTGAAATAACCAAAAGATATAATTTATTTTCTTGTAATTATGGTCTTAACAATTTTTGTCTCAATTGTAAAAGTTCTTTTTGCAGTATTTGTAGATTACGAAAATAATTTATAATCATAATGTACCGTGAAAATTTAATTGAAAAATCTATAAATTTCCATTAAAAACATTGGTGCTGATTAAGCATTCCTAGCTGACTTTAAGCATCTACCACTAACTCTAAGAACTCTTTCGCTTGTGACATCTTCAAAACAAGAAAATGAGGAACATAAGGCTTTTTCTTTTCTATTATCCCAATAAGTTTTGTCAATAATTAAAAAAAATTAGGAATGATAATTTCACTCCATAATACCACATTTAAGAACATTCAGTGTTTTGCTTTCACAGAACTTGCACAGTTTATAAACTTGTTAGAAGGCTACCATCGTTATCATCATTTGCCTGCTTCCTTTGCATTATAACATGAAGCTTCAGCAAGTAGAATAATCAGACAAAACTTATGGGGTGTGCAGACTCTTCTTCTGTTTTTCCTTTCTTTCCTTTCCACTTCTTGTTTCTCTGTGCTTTGGCAATAGATGCTAAACATACCAGAATAGAGAAAGTAATTCTATTTTGTATATCTTTTTCATAATATACATCCACCAATTTATACAAGAATACTCACATGATTCTAGCCTAGGATTAAGTATTTACATCCTTAATTTAGGTAACGGCTATAAACAATGAAATCAGAACCATAAATACAAAATCCTAATTAAATAATAATTACTAATACCCCTCCTCAAGGTGGTGCATGTATATCTGTCATGCCCAGCTTGTTCACAGATTCTTCAAAAACTTGCTTAGATACTCCTTTTGTTAAGACATCTGCAAGCTGTTGATTTGATCTCACAAATGGCAATTCAATAACTTTATTCTCCAACTGTTCCTTTATGAAAAAGCGATCAATCTCTATGTGTTTGGTCCGATCATGTTGAACAGGATTGAATGCAATTTCAATTGCTGATTTATTGTCACAAAATAGTTTCATAGGAGTTTGTAACTCGAATCCGATATCCTTCAATAATTTCTTGATCCAAAGAAGTTCACATATACCCAAAGCCATGCCTCTAAATTCAGCCTCAGCACTGGACCTTGAGACCACAGATTGCTTCTTACTACGCCAGGTTACCAAATTTCCGCCAACAAACATAAAGTAACCAGAAGTGGACCTCCTGTCATCTACACAACCTGCCCAATCAGCATCGGTGTGGCCTTCTACACAGAGGTGACCATGATTTTTAAATAAAACACCTCTTCCTGGACATCCTTTCAAATACCGAAGAATTCTTCTCACAGCAACCAAATGGGATTCACGCGGATCATGCATGTATTAGCTTACAATATTAACAACAAATGTTATATCAGGTCTTGTGTGTGCCAAATAAATTAGCTTACCAACAAGTCTTTGATATCTCTCTTTGTCGGTTTTTGTATCACCATCAGTTCCCAAACATAATTTTAAAATTTGCTCAACTGGTGTGTCAACCGGACAACAATCCATCATACCACTTTCAACTAGTAGGTCTAAGACATACTTCCTTTGTGACAAAAAAATCCCATCCTTGGATCTAGCCACTTCAATTCCCAAGAAGTACTTTAAGTCCCCTAAATGTTTCATTTCAAATTCATTTGCCAGGTATTTTTGCACTCGATCGATTTCAACTTTGTCATCTCCTGTCAAAATCATGTCATCTACATATATTATAAGAGCAGTAACAGAATTACCATTCTTTTTCAGAAACAGTGTATGATCGGCATTACTTTGACAGAAACCAAAATTTAGCATTGCCTTCGTGAATCTCCCAAACCATGCTCGAGGAGATTGTTTAAGGCCGTAAAGGGCTTTGTTCAGCTTGCAAACCTTATTACTCCCTTTATACTTCTTTACACCTGGGGGCAATTCCATATACACATCTTCTTCCAACTCACCATGTAGGAAGGCGTTTTTTACATCAAATTGCAATAAGGGACATTTCATAGTAGCAGCTAAGGATAACAGAATTCTTACAGTATTCAATTTTGCAACTGGGGCAAATGTCTCCTGGTAGTCAATTCCATAGGATTGAGTAAAGCCCTTAGCAACTAACCTCGCCTTAAACCGTTCCACAGAACCATCGGCATTGTGCTTCACAACATAAACCCATTTACAACCCACAAGTTTTTTACCTTCGGGTAAATCACATAAGTTCCATGTCCCATTTTTTTCTAATGCTTGCATCTCCTCATCCATAGCTTTGGTCCACCTAGAGTCTTCCAACGCCTCCTGTACATTCTTAGGAATAGAGACAGAGGAAAGTTTTGATACAAGCAGTGCATAAGACTTAGACAACCTATGAGTAGAGATGTAATTTGCAATCGGGTATTTAGATTAGGAAGAAATTTTAGGTTCATATTGTATGGGTGGCTTATCTCTATTAATCTGATGGGGTAAAGAATAGCCAATACTAGGCTCTGGTTCAGGCTCAATTATCCTAACTATTTCAAATTCCGAAGTAATAGGTTCAGAATTATTTACCTGGTTTGGTGACGATAATTGTGGTTGAGCACCAGGGGGGAGAATACTATCAAGAGACTCGGCTTGATCAATGGGTTCAATATTAATCATCCCTGCATTTTCACTTATTGGATTAACTAAACCTTGTCCCTCAGTAGTATTAAATTCAAGTTCAACACTAGGTTCGGCTAGATTAGGAATCACAGTATCACAACAATTAGAAATAGAATTAAACAACATAATATCAGTATCAACTTCATCAGATTCAGTCCCCTCCTAAAGTGGATGCATATTAGGTGTATAAAAATAAAGTTGTTCATTAAAAACACAATCCCTAGAAACAAACATTCTCTTAGTCTCAGGATGGTAGGCTTTATATCCCTTAGTATGAGTACCATATCCTAAAAAAACACACTTTAAGGCTCTAGCATCAAATTTAGTTCTTAGATGTAAATGAACATGAACATAGCAAACACATCCGAAAACTTTAGGAGGTAAATGCACAATAGAAGGAAGTTCATATTTTTCAGAAAGTTTTCTCAAAGGAGTTTCAAAATTCACAACTTTTGAAGGAGTTCTGTTTAACACATACACAGCACTTAACATAGCTTCACCCCAAAAACAAATAGGCACATTGCTACTAACTAACAAGGAGCGAGTAATATTAAGAATATGTTGATTTTTCCGTTCGATAGTCCCATTTTGCTGGGGTGAATAAGGACAAATAGTTTGATGTATGATTCCTTTTTCGTTAAAAAATTGTTTTAAATCATTTGAAACATATTCTCCTCCATTGTCTGAACGTAAAACTTTAACAGTTTTATGAAACTGAGTTTGAATCATAGCAAGAAAATTTTGAATCACACAAGAAACCTCACTTTTTTGTTTCATTAAAAAAATTCATGTAACACGACTATAATCATCAATAAAACTAATGAACCATCGCATTCCATTATAAGTTTTCTGAGGTGCAGGACCCCATACATCAGTGTGAACAAGATCAAAAGGTAACATTGACACAGAATTGGATTTAGGAAAAATATTTCTTTTATTCTTAGCAAGAATACAAGACTCACAAACAAAATCAGATAAAGACAATCCAACAAACAAAGAGGGAAACAAATGTTTAAGATAGCCAAAAGAAGGGTGACCTAGCCGTTTATGCCAAAGCAAAATACTAAGCCTATTCTGATCAACTTTATTTGTGCTAGCATGGAGAACAATAGAAGTAGAAGAACCAAGAGAGTCATCAAGATAGTATAATCCGCCCTTTTGCCTACCACTGCCAATCGTCTCCAAACTCGTGTTGTCTTGAAATAGACATATGGAAGAAGAGAATGAGGCCGTACAATTTAAGGTAGCTGTAATTTGGCTAACAGAAAGTAAGTTACAATTCATGGTAGGAGCAAAAAGTACGTTTTCAAGAGTCAAAGAATTAGAAATTGGAATATTACCAATTCCTTCTACCTTAGAGGTCTCACCATCAGCAGAAATTATAACTGTTTTTACAACAGAGGCAGAAAAATTAATGAATTTATCTTTATCACAAGAAACGTGGTCAGATGCACCAGTATCTATAATCCAGTCTGTATTACTAAGAACAACAGAAGAAATTTTAGACTTAGATATACCTGATTTCGCAGCAAGGCCAACAACAACTTTGTCAACCTCTCTTTTATCATCGTTTTTTTCAGAGTTATTCTTTCCTTCGTTCTTCATCCTGGCCTTAGGATGCCAGTCAGGAAATCCATGTAACCTGAAGCACTTTTCAACAACATGATTGTCAGCATGACAGTGTGTACAGTATCGTTGTCCTTTGTCCCTTTTATTGATCATCTTCTTTGCAGCTAAAGCCATTACTTCTGCAGATCCTCCACCCATCATAGCCTCCTGTCTATTTGCCTCAGAACAAACAAGTGCATATGAACTTTGTAGACTAGGAAGAGGAGTAGTAGAAAGGATTCTCCCTCTAACTCCATCTAATCCTGCATCAAGACTAGCCAGAAACATATAAACACGTTGAGCATTTACCATTTTTTTGTAAGCCTCGATATCAGCAGCACACTGCATCTGGCACATTTGAATAGCGTCGGATTCTTGCCATAGGCGTTGTAATTTTCCAAAAAACGCAATAACAGAACCTCCATTTTGGCGCAACCCGACGATTTCACAATGAAGCTTGTAAGCTCTGGAGGCATCTTCACTAACTGAGTACGTCTCCTTCACCACTTCCCAGATGTCCTTTGCCGTAGGCAAACGCAAAAACAAGGCTCTTGTTTCCTTGGTCATTGAATCTAGCAACCATGACTTAACGAGGCAATTTTCATCTTCCCAAGTCTCATACGCCTCGGAATTTTTATCAGCTGGGACAGATTTCACACCAGTGACATATCCCCACCTCTTGCGTCCACGCAGTTTATTTTGTGCATTAATGGACCATTCGGTGTAATTGGATCCATCAAGTTTCTCAGGGGTTAAAGCAGAATTGAGATCATTCATCAAAGATGAAGATCCAGCAGTAGCAATGAGTGTCGATCCACTCTCATTGGAAGGCAGAACAAGGGTGTTTGACATAGTTTGAGGAAAATTAGGTTTTCAGGTTTAGAAAAGAAAACGAATGATAAAAGAGCCTAGCTCTGATACCATACCAGAATAGAGAAAGTAATTCTATTTTGTATATATTTTTCATAATATACAACCACTAATTTATACAAGAATACTCACATGATTCTAGCCTAGGATTAAGTATTTACATCTTTAATTTAGGTAACAGCTATAGACAATGAAATCAGAACCATAAATACAAAATCCTAATTAAATAATAATTACTAATAAGGGATTCCGATTTTTTACGAGAGAGAAGAAATACAACAGAGTGATTACTAGCTGTATAATGAAATAAAAAACACAACTTAAAATTCTCACCATTGAATAACACCTCAATCCTAACCATATTTTTTTCTTGGGAGTTTTGAACTCGGCCATTTATCTAATCATATAGAAGGAATTTAGTTTCCTTTTCAGAAGAAATCCAAAAATCAATAGCATGTTGGCTTTATTCTTCCATATACCTAATGCCTAAATGTTTAATATAGGTAAGAACTCAAACTTAAACTAAATTTTATTTTCTTATTTATCTTGTTTTCATTTATATATTGCTCATTTATTGTGAAGACCTAACATGATTTTCCTTTTTTAAGCTAATGTCAGACAATAATGGTTGAGTATCAAATTAAATTGGGCTTGTAGTCCCATACTTAGGCTCAATAGATTAGTGTAACTTTACGCGATTCTTTTAAGACTTTCAAGCTTCTTTTAAGCAAATAAGCATTCAAGCCCATTTCCTTTTCTTGAAATAATTCAATCTAAAAATTGCTTTGTCTAATATAACTTAATCCTTTTTTTGGTTTTCAATTTAGATAGCACTATTTATCATATCCCTGTCTAAAATTTTATCCTTTGTTTTAAGTCCTTTTATCATTTCAAATAAAAAGAAACCTTTTCTTTCCCTTTAAGAATTTTATATTGTTTCTTTCATTATCCTTGATATTCAAATTACATTGTCATACAAATCACAATATCCTTTTAAACCAAATTTGAGGATTATTGTATTCAAAGTATGACAAAAACAAGGCATCCTTAAGTGTTTTATTTGAACCCTTAGGTTAAATCACAAACTCCTACTCATTCATCCACAAATTTAAATTCTCTTTTTTAGTTTTAAATACCAACATAAGTATTTTATTTCAAGCCTTAGGCATAGTTAAAAATTTCTAAGCAGTCAACCACATATTACCTTTATTTAACTTTTTTTAAACTCACATCCAAATTTATTTCCTTTAAATTTCCCAAATTTGCAAAATCCCTTCAAACCTAAGCAATCACTTGGGTAGGTAAAATATGATGCATAACATATTTCCTATTTTATAAATTGACTATTGAACTTATTTTTCTAGTTAGGAACTTCTAGTTCCTTTTCTTTAGGTTTTTTCTCTATATTTCCTTAATAAGGTAAGATAGTGACCACATTGATATCCAATTCAACTTTCAATGCCATTTATGTTAAAGGCATCCAAAAGTGTTAGCAATACCTGTATCTAGCTTAAAATTAAGTTGCAAACCTTAAAATTAAATCATAGATGCATTTCTATAGTTGGGTGTCTCATATGCATGTTTTTTTAAGAAAAGAATAATGTCTCCTATGCATGTTTGGAATATGGAATGATTGAATTTTATTTTTATGTGACTTAATTCCTTAAAGGAAAATTATTATGTACATGAATATGGTGTAGGAATGAGTATAGTTACTTAGAATATATTACTTGGCACCAAAATAGGGAAATACCATTATCTTGCCCGGGATGAATTACTTGATGCTAGATTGAGGCATGTACAAATTCATCGTTTAGGGTCAAATGAGGACATGTAGCATTTTGTTTCTCGAGGTATATTATTCAAGGCCAAATTTGAGTGTGCATGGGTCTGTTGTTCGAGGAATATTAGTCAATAGATACCATAGGCACTTATAGTGAATCGTATAGCTAAATTGGCATTATTTTGTATTACATCCATTATGATTATTTTGGAATGATATGCTTGACTAATTATTTAATTATGTGATATAAGCATAATTTTAGATATTTCTGGTATATAAAATTAGAGGGATGTGATTTTACATTTATTTTATTACTGTTACCTAATTAGTATGTATTGCCCATCTTCATATATTTTTCAACAATTAGAGTGTGCAATCGATGCATGGGAACCTTGGCCAGTGTTGAGTGTGGATTTGTATGGTTAGATCCACATATCTTTTTTTATAAAGAAAAGACCATGTTTAAATTATTTTTATTGAATTTTCTGATTTTAGTAGGTTATAAGTCTTAACCCGAGGGTAAGCCTTGACTAATTGCTATTAGGTGGCAGTTAGGCACGACCTTGATCAATCTGGCTTGATCTTCAGGAAAAAACGATGTCCAAGCTTAGGTTTAGGCTAAGATATAATCCTAGAACATAGTTCGATGAGAAAGAGTAGAATGAGTTCTTACTTTCATTTGGTTTAGTTAGTATTATTTGGTTTAGACTCATGTTTTACTGTCTTATGGATGTCGAAGACAATAAGACAAGTGGTTTATAATTTGGGGAAAAAATGATATCAAAGCTTAGGTTTAGGATAAGATATAGTCCTAGAAGCGAGAGTAGAACAAGTGAGTCATTAACCTCATGTTTTACTATCTTACGGATGTCAAAGATAGTAAGAAAAGTAGTTTATACTTGGAGTATCAGGTACCAAACTTTGAAGTTCTAGGTTAGTTATGCTTTAAGATTAAAGCTTATTTTAAATGGACCCCAAAATTTTTAGGTTACGATATTTATGATTAATGGAATTTAGCACCTTAAAGTTTTTTTAATTAAGTAGTAAATTGATATTGGATTCCTAGAAGGTATAGAATTGATTAATTATAGTGATAACACTTAAAGATAAAGGAATTTTTTGTTAAAAAAACAAGATGGGCCAATTTGTTGTCATCACATAACACTTTTCTGTATTTTGGTTATAACTTTTGATATAAATATAAAATTGAAAGGATTCAATATGTTATGAAAAGATGGGAGAATTGTGTACAATTCATAAAATATACTCAAGGATGGGCATATTAGTTACCTTATTGGTCAATTAGTGTTAAGCATCTAGAAATATTGGCTAACTAGTGGCTTATAACTTTTTTATTTATTATGCTCAAAAATTGCTTTTTAAAATTAGTGTTGAAATAAATAGTTGTCATTTTTACGATAAATAAAACTTAAGAAGGGAAGGAATAATAATGGGGAAGGTTCAAGAAGAAACTTGGAAGAGAAATGAAGGTGATTCTATTAGAATTCATTAGCATAACAAGATTTGGATAGTAGTTAAAAACAATTTCTAAGTATAAAAAATGGGATTTAAGGCTTTTTTTGTACAAAAGTTAGTAGAATATGTCCATTTTAGCTTTCTAGGTTTATTATTTTGTTACTTAAACATATTGAATGCTTATTAACTATTTACCTCTTTTAATTTTTATTTTAGGTGGATTAGTGGATATAATTCAATTATCATTAAATTCTTATTCCTAAGGGCTAGGTTTATCTAAACTTTGTGTCTTTTACATGGATTGTGGACATATGGAGATTAATATGCATGTTACTTAGGATTTAGGGTGTCAATAAATACCTATAGCAACCTTCAAATTACATTGTTAATGCATTTCTATAATGGGTGCCTTATATGTTTGTTTAAAGTGTGTAATGACTAAATTTTGTTGTTTATGTTATATAAGCCCTTAAAAGAAAGTTGTTGTGCATTTGTATAAGATGTAGTGATGAATGCAATTGGTTCACGTCTATTAGTCGGTGCCATATAGGGAGGGTACCATTTTGTTGCCCATAAAGAATTAGGTGCTAGATTGGGAATAGTCTTCTATTTTATAATTAAAAGAATTGCAAAATTTTTCTCATGTTTCTTTTTTTTCTTAAGTCTTCTTCTCTCAAGTCTCGCTTCTCATATTTGTCCTAATAGTTTAAGAATTGCATTGAGTTTATATCTATATAAAACTAGATTATTTTGAAGCTTTTGAAACCATGGAGTACTCTGCATTTTTGCTTGTGGATTTAGATTAAAATTCTGGAATGATTGTGAGGGGTTGGTGGGTCGAGCGAGGTTGGATTAGCTTAGGTTATATTATTATCGGATCAGCTTGGATTATATTATTATTGGATCTTAGATGAGTTTTCAACCACTTAAAGTTTAATTGGGCTCAGACTGTAACATCCCACCCCCTACTGAAAGGGTAAAATAGGAAATTTGGCATAGGATGAAATGGATCGGAATGACTTAGGACTGTTCTTGCATAATAGGATTGG
>JANIJF010213274.1:0-10879 GCA_024520955.1 Erythroxylum bequaertii | reverse complement strand
GGGACTGATTTTAAGATCGAATGAAAGGGCCAATCATCATTCTAGCCTTTTGACGCGAAGGCAAACATTTTTTCATAAATTTCCTCTATTTACTAAACTAGAAAATAACTCACAACTAGCTACTATCTATATTCTTAACCCAATCTTTTTTTCAAAAAGGGCCAACAGAATAGAAATTTATTTAACATATTTAGTCGACATAATCTTTTATCTATTTCCTATCCTGCATCATTTCTTCCTAGTTAATCCATTCTTACAAAAATCTACTAATGATGCCTACTAAATTAAATTCATTCACTCATAAGTGCATCCAAACAAATGTCACAATAATGAAAGAATATGTACAATATTTTATATTCTAATTAACATATATATTCACCTTAAAAACATTTAAATCGAAAACTTCACAAGCTAATGTTTTTTCGCAAATTAAGTGATCATATTCATAGTTAAGATAATTCCTTTCAATTCCATGCCATTGACATATCCACACAAACACAAACAGTGCAAAATTATGTAATAAAAATTTTACACAATGCAAATATAAAAAAAATGCAAATTCATACACAATTGATCAAGTAAATGCATATACGTCCCCATACTTAAACAACACATTGTTCTCAATATTGACCTGGACCCTCCTTTTTGTATAGTTTTACTATAGTATTGTATTTTTGTAGTCTCACTTACTAAGAACTCATTGTAATGTTGGTCTAGCTTCTACTATAGTTAATACAATTTGATTCATTTTTTCAAATAAAAATGATACATAATTAAAAACAAACACATATAACTAATGTAACAAACATATAGGTCTTTTAATTCCTGGGCCAAGTTTGCTACTTCAGCCTATAATGCTATCACTAAATCAACAATGTGTTCTCAATTTTGATCTCTAAATATTTGTTGCTATCTGCCCTCTCTAATGTCTATAGACAACTATTGTATTTCATATTCTCTAATAGTTCATATGTGTTATCAATTGTCTTCTTCATTAATGAACCTATAGTTGTTGTATCAATGGTACATCTAGTTGGTGGATTTAATCCATTTTAGAAGGTTTAAAAAAGGAAATCCTTTGATAAGTTACAGTATGGGCAAATCCTTTGTAATTTTTTGAATCTTTCTTGTGCTTCGTATAGTGATTCCCCTTCACTTTGCTAGAAATTTGAATCTCCTTTATGATCCTTATAGTCTTTACAAGGATTACTTAGAAAAAAATGCTTGTACCAATTGTCCCCATATTATCACGTTCCTTGGGCTAAGAGAATTTAACCATGACTTGGCTCGATCTTTAAGCTTGAATGGGAATAACTTCATCTTGTTTTCATCCTTTGATAATCTATTATACCTAAATATGGCACATAAATCTAAGAAGTTCTGTAAATGAGCATTAGGATCCTTATTGACCAGTCTATAAAACTGGACATTTGTTTGTAGCATATTCAACATAGTTAGTTTAATCTCAAAAGTATTTGTCTGCACTGGTGGTTTTGTGATCCCCTGTTGATTAGCATTAAACTCGGACCTTATAAAGTCCATAAGGGTTCTTCGCTATCCTTCTTGATTTCTTTCTTTTACCATCGATATCTCTATAGCATCTTGGCGTGTTTCTTTGCAAATCTCCCTCTCCTGTTTTGTGATGTCAAAAAATTATTTATTTAAGAGTTTGTTTAAACTCCTAGTTAATCTTTTATTCATACACCTAAAATTACACAAGAAAAGTTTTCAAATCCTTAAATTAATGTAACTCAAACTACATTATATGCTAATTTATCAATCTTTGATAATGGTGTTAAAAACTTATCGAAGTGTAATTTAAACTAATCTATACGACAAGTATATGGATTGTATCTTATAGTATAAAAAGTATCATAGAAATGAGGATTGTATTAGTCACTTAACAATTCCTGTAACACTTTATTTAAGATCAACAATATGATAATATAATGAGAAAATAAAATAAGCTAAATAAAATTGATAATTGAATAATTGAACAAGTAGTTGTGAAATAGTTGATTAATCAATGATGAAAATTTAGGCATTACTTCTATCCTTAATTGTTTTCACTTCAACTTTTTGAATTAACACTACTTGACCTAAATATCCAATAATTATGATTACCCTTTCTCAATATCTAACCAAGTAATCCCAGTTAAATAGATAGAAACTAAATTGTGACCTCTTGATCTATCAAAACTCTTCTAAACTATCTAATTAGATTTGAAGCAATTCTATTGTTAAATAATAAACAATTAAGATCTCTCTTCAATTGCCTATTAGTTTGATGTTTATAGGTCTATTATAGTACCAACTCTCATTGCTCAACACAACATAGGTGATTCAACCTAATCTGTCAGTTCAAACTGAATATAAAATAATAAGCATACCATAGTATATTATATTAAATCAAGAACGTAAAAGTTTAACAAATAATTCAAGAGTAATCCCTAAAGGAAGTTTGGAAATCCATATCCATCATATATTTGAATTGATCCATCATTGACATTCAATAACAAAGGAAGAAAAGAAATGAATAGAGGTTTGAATTTTGAATGTCTTCTCTTTTTTTTTGCCTCAAGATGGAAAATTCTGCACCTTGTTTTATTCAAGACTTTGGTCTCTTTGATCTTTTCTAAAAGCCTTTTTGATTTTTTACTTTTTCTATTTATAATCTTAACCCTCCTAGGGTTCTTTCTAGGGTTTCTCCACTTGTTTTTGTTCCTACACAATATCTTTATCACAAGTGTGCATGGCATGCACAATCATGACCAAGACTTCACCAAAAGGTCTTAGTATCACATGCATGATCATTTAGGTGCACAATCGTGTCCCATTATGTTCTTTAGCTCCTTTATTTTTTCTTCAATTTCTTGACTTGCTCATTATTAAACACATTAAACATCCCTTTCTTTCTAGGGTTTCTCCACTTGTTTTTGTTCTTGCACAATATTTTTATCACTATTGTGCATGGCATGCACGATCATGACAAAGACTTCACCAAAAGGTTTTACTGCCTTATGCATGATCATTTAGGTGCACAATCGTGTTCCATCATGTTCTTCAGCTCCTTCATCTTTTGTTCAATTTCCTGACTTGTTCATTATTAAACACATTAAACATCCTGTAAAGCATATAATTAAGATGTTGGATCTCGAACTTTTCGTGAAAGATTAGAGATGCTAAATGAAAAATTTTGGTGATTAGTCACGAGTCAAGAACATATGAATGACCGTTCTTGAACCAAGAAATGATAGACATGAGTAAAGTAGGGAATAAGAAATGTGGATAGATCCATGTTTTGCTATGTTATTTTGGTGTATAAGAGAGTTTTGCAATAGAAAGAATTAAGATGAAAGTAGCAGTAAAATGAAAGCGAAAATGAAGTTGAATTTGTGTAGTAAGTTGATGACGAATATGTATATACGTGTATATTCTGTTATTCGTGTTCATGATTATTTATGAATTATGATTTCTTTATGGAGGACATTGATTTGAAATAGAGTTGAGAATGAGGAGTAATTGAAGTAGGAAAGGTGATCTTGGTATGAGTTGTGTTAAGGAAAGATTTTGAAACAAAATTGGTAGACAATTTGGAAAATGTTCACTGAGTATGCTTCAGTCTTTTAGCCACAACATTTTCTCTAGTTGTCAAAACGAGATGATTCTTAACTTGGATTAAACTAGAGACATGTGGCTACATTTTGTATGAAGACATTGAATTTCAATTCTGTCTCTAAAAGTATCAAAATTTGTCATCAAGTTAAGAATTGGGTGCAGTACGTTGGTGTAAGAATGAAAAATTCGTCTTTGGAATTTAGGGGCAAATTTTGGATTGATATAAATAGGTTTTGGCAAAGTTGCCTTCTAGAAAGTTGTAGATCTTTCTTTTATCTTTCCAACGGTATATAGTATGAAATTTGTGGACATCTGAGCTGAAAGTTATGATTTTTACAAGTGGAGACGTTCTGGAGCAAAAATAAGACGAAGTTACTGTTCACCCTATCATCTTAGTTTTGCTGACGTTATCTTCGTCTCAGTTTTAGTTCTGCCGACATCATCTTCATCTAGTTTTACTGACGTCATCTTCGTCTTAGTTTTAGTTTTGCTGACGTCATATTTGTCTTAGTTTTGCTGACGTCATCTTCGTCTTAGTTTTAGTTCTGCTGACGTCATCTTCGTCTTAACCTTTTTGCTTTCTTCTTGTGTTCTATTTTTGACCCTTTTAGATGTTGAATCTCGCTTTGAGGTCTTCATAAACGTTGTAGCTATTGAAGTCTTCTTTCCAACCATATAAAGAACACCTTAATCCGATATCTATAGGGAAATTTACGACAATTTTTCCAACCTTGTATCGTCTGATGATGTCATCTTCGTCTCAAAATGATATCATATCGTCTATTCTGGTTTTGACCCGTCAGATGAAAGAATTTTTCTTTGAGTTCTTCATGAGAGTTGTATCTCTTGGAGTCTTCTTTCTAAACATATAAAGAACACCTTAATTTGATATCTGTAGGGAAAGTTACGACAATTTTCCCAACCCTGTATCGTTTGATGATATCATCTTCGTCTCAAAATGATGTCATATCTTCTGTTCTAGTTTTGACCCCACAGATGAAATAATTTTTCTTTGAGTTCTTCATGATAGTTATAGCTATTGGAGGCTTCTTTCTAAGCATATAAAGAACACCTTAATTCGATATCTGTAGGGAAAGTTATGGCAATTTTCCTAACCTTGTATCGTCTGATGATGTCATCTTCGTCTCAAATGTGGTATCAAAGCCAAGAAGATAAATCGATGATGTTCAAGGAAATTCCATAGGATAAGCTCACGCTCATGATCCGAAGTTGGATCCCGAAAACGGGACCCAACATAAGTGGTATCAGAGTAAGAAGAGATTACAAGGAACCACGCTCAAGTATGATGGTATTTTGTTAAGAGTTGGATTCCGAAAACAAGACCCAACATGAGTGGTATCAGAGCCCAGTATTAGGATCTTACATGGGCAACATTCGGATATGTGTCAATCGAAAGAGCGATTGTTAAGCGTTCGGGTCACTAGAATTAGTGAGAAAAATGATGTTTCGATAGAGTTTATGGTAGGGAAAGTTTGTGGATATTTAGAAATAAGAAATATTACGTAGTTCGATGTATTTGTGATTGTGTTAGTGAATATGGTGACGAAATTTTATTGTGGAGATGTATTCTAAATTGATATGGATGTGAAAATTTTTTCATGAATTGATTGAGAAAGAATAGAGACATAGGTAGAAATGACAAGATTTAAGGAGTACAAGTAAAGAGGAATTGAAAGGTTAAACTAGGAATTGAACATGATTGTTAATTGGGGTGATAACAGTTATGATTTAGCATAAGAATATGTCTGTGATATAAAATCAAAAAGTTATGATGATTAGGGATTAATGATTTGAAATTGATTGAGGATATGCATATGGAAGATCAAAAAGATGACAATAGGAAGATGAGACAGAAATGAGGAAGTAGTAAAATAGACATAAATGACTTATCATGAGATGAATGAAATGATACGTAGTATGAAGAAAGTTAGAAATGCATACAAGGGAGATGGTGATTGTAGGAAGTAAATCTCTGGATAGAATGGGATGAATTTGATGGTACACCCCTATAATGCAAAGATGATAACAGTTGATTGATAAAGATTGTATGAACAGTATAGATGATTGTAGCAAGAAATCTTTTTCAAAGAATAATTTCACTGAATTACGTTAAGCAAATCAGATAGTTTTATATTAAGAATGATCAATGAAGAACAAATCAGAAATGATTATGAAATGATTCAAAAGAGAGTATTGGAGTCTTATTCTTGATGGAAACTCAAGCATGAAATGTAGAATATACTACTGAAAGTGTATACGTTAGATTTGATGTAAAGTTTCCAACTATGTGATTGGGTTCTTGAATTTGAGTTGACATTATTGTTAATATGAGGAGATCAGTCAGGTAAGAATTTCGAGGATGAAATTTTTTTAGAGGGGGAGAATTTTTAGACCCCGAGCTTTTCGTAGAAGATTAGACTATTGAATAAGACATTTTGGTGATTAGTTACGAGTAAAGAATAAATGAATGAAAGTTCTTCAACCAAGAATTTATAGATAAGAGTAAAATAGGGAATAAGAAATGTTGATAGATTCATGTTTTGCTATGGTATTTTGGTGTATAAGAGAGTTTTGCAATAGAAAGAATTAAGGTGAAAGTAACAATAAAATGAAAGCGAAAATGAAGTTGAATTTGTGTAGTAAGTTGATGACGAATATGTACATACGTGTATGTTCTGTTATTCGTGTTCATGATTATTCATGAATTATGATTTCTTTACGGAGGACATTGATTTGAAATGGAGTTGAGAATGAGGAGTAATTGAAGTAAGAAAGGTGATCTTGGTATAAGTTGTGTTAAGGAAATATTTTGAAACAAAATTGGGAAACAATCTGGAAAATGTTCACTGAGTATGCTTCAGTCTTTTGGCCACAACGTTTTCTCTAGTTGTCCAAATAAGATGATTTTTAATTTAGATTAAACTAGAGACATGTGGCTACATTTCGTATGAAGACATTGAATTTCAATTCTTTCTCTAAGAGTCTCAAAATTTGTCATGAAGTTAAGAATTGGTGCAGTATGTTGGTGTACGAATGAAAAATTCATCTTTGGACTTTAAGGGCAAATTTGGGATTGATATAAATAGTTTTTGGCAAAGTTTCCTTCTAAAAATTTGTAGATCTTTCTTTTATCTTTCCAACGGTATATAGTATGGAATTTGTGGACATCTGAGCTGAAAGTTATGATCTTTACAAATGGAGACGTTTTGGAGCAAAAGTAAGACGAAGTTACTGTTCACCCTATCGTCTTAGTTTTCTGACATCATCTTCGTCTTAGTTTTAGTTCTGCTGACGTCATCTTCGTCTTAACCTTTTTGCTTTCTTCTTGTGTTCTATTTTTGACCCTTTTAGATGTTGAATCTCGCTTTGAGGTCTTCATAAACGTTGTAGCTATTGAAGTCTTCTTTCCAACCATATAAAGAACACCTTAATCCGATATCTATAGGGAAATTTACGACAATTTTTCCAACCTTGTATCGTCTGATGATGTCATCTTCGTCTCAAAATGATATCATATCGTCTATTCTGGTTTTGACCCGTCAGATGAAAGAATTTTTCTTTGAGTTCTTCATGAGAGTTGTATCTCTTGGAGTCTTCTTTCTAAACATATAAAGAACACCTTAATTTGATATCTGTAGGGAAAGTTACGACAATTTTCCCAACCCTGTATCGTTTGATGATATCATCTTCGTCTCAAAATGATGTCATATCTTCTGTTCTAGTTTTGACCCCACAGATGAAATAATTTTTCTTTGAGTTCTTCATGATAGTTATAGCTATTGGAGGCTTCTTTCTAAGCATATAAAGAACACCTTAATTCGATATCTGTAGGGAAAGTTATGGCAATTTTCCTAACCTTGTATCGTCTGATGATGTCATCTTCGTCTCAAATGTGGTATCAAAGCCAAGAAGATAAATCGATGATGTTCAAGGAAATTCCATAGGATAAGCTCACGCTCATGATCCGAAGTTGGATCCCGAAAACGGGACCCAACATAAGTGGTATCAGAGTAAGAAGAGATTACAAGGAACCACGCTCAAGTATGATGGTATTTTGTTAAGAGTTGGATTCCGAAAACAAGACCCAACATGAGTGGTATCAGAGCCCAGTATTAGGATCTTACATGGGCAACATTCGGATATGTGTCAATCGAAAGAGCGATTGTTAAGCGTTCGGGTCACTAGAATTAGTGAGAAAAATGATGTTTCGATAGAGTTTATGGTAGGGAAAGTTTGTGGATATTTAGAAATAAGAAATATTACGTAGTTCGATGTATTTGTGATTGTGTTAGTGAATATGGTGACGAAATTTTATTGTGGAGATGTATTCTAAATTGATATGGATGTGAAAATTTTTTCATGAATTGATTGAGAAAGAATAGAGACATAGGTAGAAATGACAAGATTTAAGGAGTACAAGTAAAGAGGAATTGAAAGGTTAAACTAGGAATTGAACATGATTGTTAATTGGGGTGATAACAGTTATGATTTAGCATAAGAATATGTCTGTGATATAAAATCAAAAAGTTATGATGATTAGGGATTAATGATTTGAAATTGATTGAGGATATGCATATGGAAGATCAAAAAGATGACAATAGGAAGATGAGACAGAAATGAGGAAGTAGTAAAATAGACATAAATGACTTATCATGAGATGAATGAAATGATACGTAGTATGAAGAAAGTTAGAAATGCATACAAGAGAGATGGTGATTGTAGGAAATAAATCTCTAGATATAATGGGATGAATTTGATGATACACACCTATAATGCGAAGATGATAACAGTTGATTGATAAAGATTGTATGAACAGTATAGATGATTGTAGCAAGAAATCTTTTTCGGAGAAGAATTTCACTGAATTACGTTAGGCAAATCAGATAGTTTTATATTAAGAATGATCAAGGAAGAAACAAATCAGAAATTATTATGAAAAGATTCAAAGGTGAGTATTGGAGTCATATTCTTGATGGAAACTCAGGCATGAAATGTGGGATATGCTACTGAGAGTGTATGCATTATGTTTGATGTAAAGTATCCAACTATGTGATTTGATTCTTGAATTTGAGGTGACATTATTGTTAATATGAGGAGATCAGTCAGGTAAGAATTTCGAGGACGAAATTTTTTTTAGAGGGGGAGAATTGTTGGACCGCAAACTTTTCGTGAAAGATTAAAACTATTGAATAAGAAATTTTAGTGATTAGTCACGAGTTAAGAACAAATGAATGAAAGTTCTTGAACCAAGAATTTATAGACAAGAGTAAAGTAGGGAATGAGAAATGTGGATAGATTCATGATTTTGCTATGGTGTTTTTGGTGGATAAGAGATTTTTGAAATAGAAAGAATTAAGGTAGAAGTTGTAAGTGAAATGAAAGCAAAAAATGAAGTTGAATTTGTGCAGTAAATTGATGAAGAATATGTACATATATGCATGTTTTCTTTTTGTGTTTGTGTTTAGACATGGATTATAATTTTCTTTATGGAGAACATTGATTTGCAATGAAGTTGAGAATGAAGAGTAAATGCAGTAGAAAAAGGTGATCTTGGTATGAGTTGTGTTGACGAAAGATTTTGAAACAAAATTGGTAGATGATCTGGAAAGTGTTCACTGAGTATGCTTCAGTCTTTTAGGCACAACGTTTTCTCTAGTTGTCTAAATGAGATGATTCTTAATTTGGATTAAACTAGAGATATATGGATATATTTCGTATGAAGACATCAAATTTCAATTCTGTCTCTAAAAGTCTCAAAATTTGTCATGAAGTTAAGAACTGGGTGTAGTACATTGGAAGATGAATGTAAAATTCATATTCTGACTTCGGGAGAAAATCTGGATTAATATAAATAGGTTTTGGCAAAGTTGCCTTCTGGAAAGTTGTAGATCTAAAATTCTTCTTTAAAACGATCCAAGAACAACCTTAATCCGATATTTGTAGTGAAAGTTTTTCCCTTTTGATTGCTTCAGTCTTAGTTTTGCTTTCGTTTTAATATGACGTCAGCTTCATCTTAGTTTGGCCAACTTTGTCTTAGTATGACATCATCTTCGTCTTAGTATGACGTCAACTTCGTCTTAGTTTGGCCAACTTCGTCTTAATATGATGTCATCTTCGTCTGAGTATGACGTCATCTTCGTCTTAGTTTGACTTCTTCAGTTTGACCAATTTCGTCTTAGTATGACATCATCTTCATCTTAGTTTGACTTTTTCTTCGTCTTAGTTTGACCTTTTTGATTTCTTCTTCTGTTCTATTTTTGACCTTCTTAGAGGCCGAATCTCACTTCGAGGCTTCATGAAAGTTGTAGATCTTGAATTTCGTTTTCCAACCATCCAAAGAACACTTTAATCCGATATCCGTAGGGAAAGTTATAGCAATTTTCCAAACCTTGTATCATCTAATGACATCATCTTCGTCTTAAAATGATGTCATATCATCTGTTCCTATTTTTGATCTTTCATATGATAGAATTTGATTCCTAGGTCTTATGAAAGTTGTAGATCTTGAAGTTCTCTTCCAAACCATGCAAAGAACACTCTAATCTGATGTCCATAGTGAAAGTTATGCTAATTGTCCCAAGATAGGTTCGATATGATTGAAGACAAAACCTTGTTTGATTCTTCGGCCATAACTTTGTCCTTCGACCTCCAAATGACTTGATTCTTAAACCATTGGACTCATAAGACATTTCTTTACATCTCCAAAAGAAATCATAGCTATCTAAAAGGAATTGGGAAATATTAAGTGAAAAAGGGGGGACGGATACAGTGAGTGTACTCTTAAGTATTATGAACTGGTGTTATTCCACTAAACATACTTCAGTGTTTTCATGATATCTTGGTCTATAGGAATACAAATATGATGATTTTTTATTTGTGGTAAACTAGAGACATGAAGATATAAATTGTATGAAGGAATGAGAATCAAATTCATTCTCTAAGATGTTTAAATTTTGGATGGAAGTTGTGCATAGTGTATTGTTTTGGAGAAGAGCAGTCCAAAAATGTTTGAAGTACATCTTTTGAATCACTGAACCAAATTGAATGATTTCAGTGGCATTAGAAACTTAAGAAAATGGGGGACTTTTTCTAGACTAAAGTGTTATGTCAGAATATTTAAGGATATTTTTGGCAAGGAACTTAATGTTAAAAGAACATAAGCTTATAAAGAAGGATAAAATGGACTTTTTGGACTCATTAAGGGCATAATTGGAAGAAGAAGTATTGTCTTGCTTATAAA
>JANIJF010213253.1:0-10886 GCA_024520955.1 Erythroxylum bequaertii | reverse complement strand
ACAGACAGACAGAGATATTCCCTTTTGTTTGTTATTTTCTTATTGTTTTGGTTTATGTTATTATAGATTAGTCTTCTGCCATTTTCAGCCTTCTCTGACTCTCCTTTCTGTGAGCCAAACCCCACCATTTGCTTGGAGGGGTTAAAGTATGTATCTTTTTGCTACCCCATCATCATTCTGCATTTTCTTATTCATCACCTTTTCCTTACTTTTTTCTTTTCTTTTAAATCTTTAAGGTTTTTGTATTCATTCCATCTTTTAATTTTGCTTATTATTTATTTATACAGAGTACAGACAGATAGAGAGGCCAAGCTTACATGAATTGATGCTATTGCATTCTGCCAACTTGCCTGGATTTGAACATTTGGCATTTATTTATTTTGGCTGTTGTGGGAAAGATTTAGATGCAAGTGCAGGTGGTGGGTTTTTGGTGGGCAAAAATAAGGACATAACAGCCCCCCGAAAAATGGGGTGGCTCTTGAGATGACTCTGAAGGAAGGCATTCCAAATTAATAGGGATTGAGGGGAAAAACATGTATGCAACTCAAATGCCTCATCAATATTCCACAAACAACAATCAACCTAACATTCGACTCTATCAAGTTTGGAGAGGCAACAACGTAATCTTCTTGCTCTCTCTCTCCATCCACATATATATGTATATATGTATGTATGTATATCTCGTTCCTCATCATGATTATATGTTCAGGTCTTCTACATATTTGTGTGCTGTCTCATTGGTTTGATGCTTGTTTCGTTTACTGCTTGGCTAGCTTCTCTTTTCCGTCATCTCTGCTCAAATTTCTTAGAGTCTCCATTTATTGGACTTCTTTTGGTACCAAATACATAACTTTTTCCCTTGGATTTTGTTTTGTAGTGGATTGCTCAATTCTTGGTAACATGAATGCAAAAATGGTTTCTGCAATTTGAGAATTGAATCAAAAGTTAGGGGTCAGAAAAATTCCTCATTCTATGTTCAAGAGTTTCAACATCATTGAGTTGGTTTATCTTAATTAATGTTACTCAATTGATTAACGTGTTCTTGGAGCAACTAGTTTGTGCATGTTATATTCATAACATTCTCTGAACCTCTAGCCTTTCAGTTTTGGACACATTCACTGCATGCTTCTCGATACATTGAATGAGTTTTCAATCTACAACACCTTTCCCATAGTATGTTCAAGTGAACAACATGTGTTGGACGAGACATAAGTGGAATTTAATTTATGAAATAAAAGTGTGATATTGCAAGCTAAACAACTGACTCAGAAATTATATGGTGATGCAGATATTCTGCCTTGGGGGTAGACTCATATTTGGTCCAGATGTGAGGTCACTATTCCTTACGGTGTCTCTAATTGTCACTCCAGTGATCTTTTTCTGTGTTTTTGTTTCTCAAAATCTTGTGGATGAATTCCCAGACCCTGGTGGCAAACTTATTACAGCTGCTTGTGTGGTCTTCACATTATATGTAAGTTGTTCACCTTTTTCTAACCTAGAAATGTCTTACAGCATTATTGGTGTTAGTACAAACAAGATGTTAATATCCAACGAAGTGAGATATTCAATAAGACACTAACTTAAAGCTGCTAAGCTTAAATTGCTTTGTATTGTCTATGCAAATGGTTCAAGGCAGAAACGAACTCATTTTCTGGCTCATTTTCTAATAGCAAAAATTTTGGATGTGGCAAAATGGTTTGCACAATAAAATGAGAATTCTGAAGTTTCCCTCCTTGTTAATACTTCAACATTCTTTTTTGATTTGATTATGTGTTGTGGATTTGTGAATTCAGGTTGTTCTTCTTCTCTTCATTACATCTGCAAGAGATCCAGGCATTATTCCGCGCAGTGATTATCCTCCAGAAGATGATGGCTCAAGTGTCTGTTCAGATTGGCCTGGAGTTCATGGTCCTGGTCAGGGTTTACCACATATGAAAGACATTGTGATCAATGGTGTAGTAGTCAAGGTCAAATATTGCCAAACATGCATGCTGTATCGGCCACCACGATGCTCTCACTGCTCCGTATGTAACAATTGTGTCGAACGTTTTGATCATCATTGCCCATGGGTGGGTCAATGTATCGGGAAGGTACAACATGGACTCATATTGCTTTCATTTATGCATTGTTAGATTAAATCTTGTCTAAATTGTGTTTTTACTTCGAGAACTTTCCTATTATCCTTCATTTACTTGCAATCTAAATTTCCCTGCATGTTCTGGCGGATGTGAGATGCCTTCCAACACTCATTTACTTTTATTTTCTTCACAAGTTACATCAGATAGCTTGTTTTGACATACTTCTATTCTTTATCAACCTTTACAAGTAAATGCTATCAAACTTCTTATATGTTATACGATCTATCTGATAGGAAAAGTTTGCAGCAAGAGCCATAAATACACCTGATAGTCCTTTCCAATTATTTCAGGTGGTTTTGCTTTTGTGTCTTTTTGGTTAAACTTTCTCCAACGAAGTAGTTAAAATGGGTAATTAAGTAAGTGCAATGTGTAAATAAGCATAGTGGGATAATTCTGTGAAGCCAAGCAAAAAAAAATTTCTCATAAAGTTGCAATGTACAAAGTCACTAAGAACCTGATATAAAGATTCCAGGTTGTGAGAGGCGTCGGTATGGAAAAATGTTCATGTTTCTTAATCTCGATCAACAGAGCTGTTGGTGATTATTATCGATGATTCTTCACTGTGCAATTGCAGATTAATTCCACTTAATAATGATTGATAACATGCATTCCAGTACTAATTAGCTATCCTTAGAATGCAAATTTAGGATCTTTGACCTCTGAAGGTTTTTCTAATTTATTGTTGTTGCATTTGGTTTAATATACCATCATACCTTTCATACACCTAACGGATATACTGTTGGCAGAGGAATTACAGAATCTTTTTCATGTTTGTGTCCTCCACAACCATGCTTTGCATTTATGTTTTTGCTTTCTGCTGGGTGAACATCAAGAAGATAATGGACAGGCACCATTGCAATATCTGGATGGCTTTTGTCAAGTCCCCTCCCTCTGGAATTCTCATACTCTTTACATTTATATCTGGTTGGTTTGTTGGAGGCCTCACTACATTTCATCTTTACTTAATCTTCACCAATCAGGTTCTTATTTTGTCTTTAACATTTTTCAACCTTTTTTTCCAATACCATTTTTCTTTTTTCCCCCCTATTCCTAATATGCCCAATTTATGCAGACAACATATGAAAATTTCCGGTATCACTACAATCAAAAGACCAATCCTTACAACCTAGGTTGTGTTGGTAACATTGTGGAAATTTTCTTCTCGAAGATTCCCAAATCTAAGAACAAATTCAGGGAAAATGTTAAGGTGAATGCAACTTTGGTCTCTGCAACTTCAATGCCAATGGGCCATGCCTTGAGCTCAGAAATGCTAAAACTGGGTCTTGATTCTGAAATTGGAAAACGTCAGGCTGTCGTTGATGAGGATCTTGAAGATATTCGAAGCCAGATGGAGAGTATTGGTGGCTCTCAACAATTTGGGATTCAGCCAAGAAATGCAAATTGGGATCACACAACCAACCTGGAGATGACATCTGATGCACTCGCTGATGAGTTTGGAATGGAGCATGGCTCAATAGATAGGTAGAAAGATCATAGAGATGAATGAAGTTAATTAAAGGTGTAAATTATGCTGTGAGGAAGTGGTTCAGATTGCAAACCCAAGATAATATTCCTCAACCGACCTGTATGTGGCTGGTCTTGCACTTTCCTGAAAAATGGCCATCAGAAACATATTACTCTTCTGGGATTGTTAAGAGTTTGGAAAGGAATGCTTGTTCCTGATTGGGGAGCAAATGCTATTAACAGGTGGTGAGGGTTAGCTTTAGAGTGTTGTGTCATCGTGTATTAATTCTTATAGGAATTTGCTTCGGGTGTCAATATACGAACTAATTGGATTTCATTTTTAGTGTTGTGCCATTTTTCAGGCAATAGCAGAGGTCGTAATTTGTTAGATTGGAGGAAGCCGCTCTCTGTTTTGTAGGGGCAGTGGAATGCTTAAAACTACTGCTTTAGTTTGTGTGTCGTTGGTGGGTGAAAATTCTTGCTCGCTTTTCTCTGTAAATGATTTTATCATTTGTTTGTCTATTTGTTTCCAAGTGACTAACTGGAAAAGCTAGCTGATTGAAGTGATGTGAATTGTATGATTTGGAAAAGTACTGTTTGTCATCAGCTATCACTATCACCTACATAAAGATAAAAATGGTGGCAACACCATGAGATAGTAGGATGACAAATTGGTCCTGGTGGTGTGGCGTTACAGTTACAGAAGACTTTTGCTTGAGAGGTTTGGAATCTATGATCATTTCCTAACAGTATCTGCTGCGAAACAATCCATCCTAGTAAAGATTGGTAATAGAGGAGACAAGTAAAAGAACACATTAATAGAAGGATAAGGCCTCTCGATTAGCATTCACCCCTAAGGTTCATTGTCAAGTAATGAAAAAGAAAGATCAAAGAAACCAAAGAACAATTTAAAAGATGTCGAAATGAAATGTGTGTGTCTTCCGATTTATTGTCAGCATCAAATGATTTCTTCCAAGGGTGTCCGGTTCTTTTTATGTTTCTCTTGTTGTTCTAAAGTTGTCTCCTTTCTCCTCTCTGCTTAGTATTCTTTACCAGTCAGGATGCAAATTGTGAAAGTTTTGGTGAGCAGCAGCTGAGTAACCTAACCCCATGACATTGTTGTTGCCTTGAAAGCTTCTCCTCTTCCCAATAGTTGAAGAATGTTCATTAGGGGGTTCCACTCCTAAGAAATCAACTGTCAACTTTTCACCACCCCTCATGTATATTTCTCCTCCAATCGCACTTCCAGTTCCTGAGTGCATAACTAGTGGAGACTCCATCAGTCCATTGCTAACTCCACTACTTCCGTCATATCCACTCTCATACCTTTCTGTGTCTGCAGCTACATATAATCCATTCATGTTTGCAGTAGTTGGTCCCATCTTACCAACTACAGAACTCTCCAGGATCGACCCAGATGAGTTCATACTGCTACTAGAGAATCCAGAAAACCCTCTCAGCAGAATTGGTGCGATCGTATTGTCACTTATCTTTGCTCCCATTTCAGCTGCTTTCTGTAACAGTGCTGTTGCAGAAGTGTATGCAGACCCAATTGCCATTGTAGAATCATTTGATCCATCCGCAGTGCTAAAGCATGCAAGAGAAGTATTTCGTGGATTGAGCATTGGGTTTAGGTTGCTTGGCATCATGATACCCGCAGAGTTCAGAGAGAAGGAATTGAGCGAGCCATCGAGTTTGTCGTCAGACATCGTCATGTTCATCTTGGAACTTTTCTTAGACCCCGACTCTGAGCTTGGCATTGATGAAGTGAAGAGCTCTTGACCTTGGCTTTGCAATATTCCTCCCATGGCAGCTATGTTCTGGTTCACTTTGTAATTCTCCTCCGCCAAGGCATCACAGAAGGCTCTGTGAGTCACAAAGCTGTCCTTCCTGTACAAGAAAGAGAGCAAATAATCAAAATTATCACTTCCTTCCTAATGTCATCTCGTCACTCCTAGGATTGCACTTGCGACTACAATTTCCTGAGCTATATTGTCACTCTTAGCTCATTGTCTAAAATCTTGATCATTCTATTTGTATATATATAATCCAATTCATAGATTGTTATATAATTAGCAAGTCACAGAAGGAGGAATTTCTAACCTTGAGAAAATTGTACCACAATCACAGCGATACTCTCGAGTTCCACAGATTTTGGTATGAGCCTTCCAATCTGATTGGACAGCATAACGTTTAGAGCATTTGTCGCACTTCCATTTCTTTTCACCATGTTTTCTGCAGAAGTGCTTTTTGATGCCAGTTAAGTCACCTAGAGCCCTGCTTGGGTCGTGATGCACACAGGTAGGTTCAGGGCACACATAAACCCTCTTCTTAACCTGCGTGCTCGGCCTTTGCTTCAGTTTCCATGGCAAGTTATGTCATCTCCTGTGGAGCTGAAGGTTCTGGTCTCTCTGAAATCCCTTATGACACACCTCACAGATGTATCTGTTCGTTGCCATCAAAGTCCTTGGAGATAATGCTACCACCTCTGCATCTGGGTCTGTATGGTAATTAAGGTTGGCCAAGAAGTCAGTTTTTCACATTCAACTAATCTCTGAAGCTTGTATGTCTGATAGAGCTAGTTATAAATCAGCTTGCAACCTACAATTGACTACAGGATTGGTGATGGCTTGGCCAAACTTCGGAACTTTTTTACTTTCTTGATTAAAGAAAGTGCAGAATAAGGTACTTGTGTGTTCTTTTTAGCAATGATCAATTCTCTAGGGTGCATCATGAATTGCATGCAAAAGGGTTTGCCCGAAAGTACTAAAATATAGTTTGAGAAATCTTTTAGTTAAAATTTGAAAGTGAGTAGCATCTGCCGTTGACTTCTCACTAACAGTACTTCTTCCTCCCTAACTATATATATTTATATCATAAACTAATGATTTCATGATTAGTTTTTGGATAGCTGAGAAATCCAGCCTAGATAGATATGACAGAATGATCAAGAACAAGCTTGTAGAACATGAAGGGTAGCTGCACTAATAGTCTCATTAGCTAATCCAGGCTTATCAGTTCAACAGTCATATTAGCAGATTACTCGAATTTGCTACATATGCTTCTACTCCAGGTTTGACAGTCACTTTGAGGTATAAATATAAACCAGAAATGGGTGTATTTGCTTGCCTGGATTGCCTGGGAGGTTCCTTTTCCTTTTTGAGGAGGTAGGATTTGACCCAGCAATTCCATTCTCGAGAGGGTTGGGACTGCCATTAGAGGACTGAGAAAGGATGGAGCTTTGAAACTGTTCATCATCATCGAAATCATGAACAAAATTTGACATGTTTCTGCAATGATGGTGGCTGATGTTGGGAGGAGAGGCTGCTAATAATAGGTGGTGAAGGAGGGTGACGTTTAGATAGCAGACAAAAAGAAGAAGAAATTCCATTGCCAACCTCAATCAAAGACCAAGGTCCATCCATTCCTACTAAAAACAATGTTGAATTAGAATTCTTTGATAATAACTTCGTTCTAAGAATATAATTCCTTACCATATTAAAATCAAATATTATCAGATTAACAGTAGACCTCAGGAGTTGTGCCTGTTTGTCTTGTTTCCAAGAAGAAACAGTCATCAGTTTGCTCTTCATACTCCTGTGTTAGTCGGTAAATGCTTACAACCTTATCATTTATGATGACTAATGGATTTTTCATATTGTCTAATTATCATGAAAATATGTAGATTGGAATAAAAGATCAAAATATAATTATAATTAACCTTAATAATTCATTAGTGGGTTATTAATTAAAAAGATTAAAAAACAAGTTGAAAAGGCAATGTATTGATATTATATCTGTCCTGACTTAGCTATTTTGGTGGATTGGAATAGGAAGGAAAGCAAAGCAGTAGAAACAAAGGAGTAAGAGCCAAAGTAGAAAACAACAATAGAAAGAATGCCAAAGAAGAGATCCGTATAAAGAGACAACATTAGCCTTCTGGACTCCTTAAATTATTACTTATATTAGTATGTTATTTCTACCTGCTTCCCTATAAAATCCATCTGGCTATATATATATCATCATTCATCACCATTTGGCATTATGTGTTTGTCATTTGTGCTTGTTGCTTCTTTCACACCTTTGAATTAGTTTTACCTTCTGCCATTTTCACCTCGGAATTGGAGTTTCTTTAATTTCCAATTACTGTTTATCTACTTTCATAACTAAAAGTTGGTCGGTTTGACAATGATCGAGTGAAATTGCTTCTTCTTCGTCAGCTCGAACCAATGAGTCACTCAAAGCAAAACGAATCTTGGTGGATATATTAAGCATCAAGGCTCTAATTATGAGATTGGGTGCATTCAGCATATTGACAAGGAAAAAGTGGACAATATTTGAGATTGTTGAAGAATAGCTCATACAAAAGTATATACATCAAAGTTGAGAATAAACAGCTTCATCAATTTGTAGCTTTCCATTTCTAAAAATTCAACATTTTGGCCAACCTTAAAAAAAAATCAATTTGATTTCCATTCTTGAATCTTTGGAATTTGTTTATCAGCTTGAGTTTGTGTATTGACACTTGATCCTGGTGATCAACCTACAGCTTTGTATTTCTTCTCATAATTGTTTGGACATTATTTTGATTGGCATAGTTTGGACATTAAGCTACTATTTTCCCCTGACGAACTCGAAAGAAAACCAAAAATCAACTTTTGATACAAGTAGTAGGACAGAAAATAAAATCTGCATCAGTGCTATGTAGACACAAAACTTCTGAGGTCTCTCTTCCAGGCTCCTGATCTTCTATTTCGTCACAATTAGGTTGGAGTTGACCAAGATTAATGGGCAACTTGGTTTATAGAAATACTAACCATGCATGCTGTCAAGTTGATTAACAATCTTGGGAAGCTTTGGACCTGACATATTCTGAGCAATGCTTCCTGATATCAGTGAATATTTACGACCGAAAAAAAGGAACTCTGACTGCGGGAAGTGCTTTGTTAGTGCAATTAGCAATATGGTTTCAGCTTCTGAAAATCAGTTCGTGAGGACATCGAAGAGCTCATTATTTGGAACCATTAATGATCATTAAGCTTACTGGGGTTTTTACTTAAAAAATGGTGATGACCCTCTTGTATTTTCTTGCTTTGATCTCTGTTGCCTATGGAAGTTTTGTAATTGCAGCTCTAGTAACTAAGAATCTATGAATTTTTGGGCAATGAAATACATTCGAATCAAACTCTTTTGATTTCAGATACAGCAGACATTGATTTATCCATAAATCAATAATTTCAAAAGATTAAAATATCTGAGATTGGGACGTTGACTACTCTTTTTTGTCTTTTATCTGAACGTACTCTACTGTAAATACACATCGTACTCCAGTTAGACTCATTCCACTTGCACCCGAATGAGCACTTTACATACTGTGTTCGTACTATTATATATTAATTATATACAGTAGAATCTCTATAAATCAACTTGACATATAAAATAAATAAATCAATTAATTAAAAATTAATTTAGTCTATAAACTCAAGTTTTGACAGTTCTGCAAATTGTTTAATGATAATTAAGTATTTACGTATCATTTTGCATTTAATAGCGCTTACTGTTTGCTCACTCCATATTTAGTAACCAAATTTTCTTGGTTACTAGTCTTCTAAATTTCCCTGTTAAAAGGATTTCTCTCTTCCTAGCCGATTTCTCCTGCAACTATCGTCCTTAGCTATGTCCGCCTGCGTTCCCAAGCCTCAGCCTCGCTCTATCGTGCTCGTCTGGCCCCTCAATTGCGTTACGAGTAATTTATTGGATGATGCCTGCCTATCCCGGAGTGGGTCAAACTAAATACCAATGAGGCCTGCGGCAACGAAACCTCCTCGGCCATTGCAGGTGGTATTACTCGTAATAGCGCGGGTGATTAGCTTGGTGGCTTTGACCAGAATTTAGGCCGGTGTTCTCCAGTGTCGGCTGAACTTTGGGATGTGTGCTTAGGTCTCCACTTAACCTGGACCCTTAGTTTTCGGCGAGTGGTTCTTGAATTAGATTTTCTTGTGGTTAAAGATCTCCTCTCTGACGCCCCGCATCGATCCATGTCGCTCAATCTTTCAGTCCTAGGCATCAATGAACTACTCATTCAGAACTGGGTTGTTCTCCCTTGACACACTTACAGAGAGGGAAACCGATGTACTGACTGACTCGCCACTCATACTTTTACCTTGGGACTCGGTCTCACCATTTTTGATAGAGCCCCCTCTGAGTGTGCCACTATCGTTATAGACTCGGAGTATCATGTAATTTGTTTCATTTCCTGTTTATATAAAAAAAAGATATCTCTTGAAAATGTTGTTTTGTATCCAACAAAATCTTTTATATGTTTTTTTTTTCAATTTTTAAAAAACCATACTAGAAGTTAAACCGTTAAGATAAGAAGTTTAAGGTTTAAAAGATTCAATTAGTATTAATTAAAACGTCAGCTAAAGATTAAACAAAATTAAAGAATTTGAAATTTGATTAAAAGAGCAAAGAATTTTAATTTTAATTAAAAAAGATATTGTTATCGACTTATTTTAATTTAGAATAATTTAATAATTAATAAAAATTAGCGATTAATTAATAAATTGGTAAGTTTTTATTAAAAAAAATAAAAACTGAACTAAAAAATTGGACAGTTCAAAAGTTGAACAAGTCGGACTGATTAAATTTCTGCATTTTTTTGGTTAGAGTCAGTTGCTTAATTTCGATTATTAACACAAGTTGCTCTTGAAGAAAACAAAGATTGACACATTCACGTTCAAATAAAAGCATATGTTTCATCTTCAGAATTGAGATCAAACAATTTAATGAATTGGTATTCGTTAGACTTTGTGATTTTTTGCGCAGGTGATTCTCCAAATATGTTCCACATAAATAATATTGTCAGATTTCTTTATAGTCTGAAGAGTGCTTTAAGGTTCTTTTTCTAGCTTATAATCATATTATTAAATACTTGGAAGTTCAAAACAGAATTTTCAAACAATTATATTTTTAATAGATGAAAATGAGAAAATTACTTTATTTTAAATGCTCTTTTCAGGAATAAAAACACAATAATTGCAACTTAACAAAGAAAATAGGAATGGATAGAGATTGGAGCCGGTCCATGGATTAGTCCCGTCAATTTTTTAAAAATAATTTAAACAAATCAAAAATATAAAATAATATTTTTTTTAAAATTACGTCAGGTCATTTTGTTTAAAGAATTAAGATTTAGATAAGTCTGAACCTAAGCTTAACTTATAAATCGATAAATTAAAAATACCTAAATCTAAACTAAATAAAAACTAAATAATCTCATTG
>JANIJF010213206.1:0-10899 GCA_024520955.1 Erythroxylum bequaertii | reverse complement strand
TGAACTTGAACTTTACAAAGGTTTTTGCTTATTTTCGTTTATAAACTTGTTACCCACGGAGCGTAAGCTCACCCCCCCTTCATTCCCATCCACAGGTGATGAGAAGAAGATCGGGAGAAAGAAAATGAAGGTTTTTGTTGTATGTGTTCATATTGTATCGTTTCGATTTGTATCTTTGTATTCGGATTTCGATATTAATATTGTATTATGGCTTGAAAATGCCATTAATATTTTGTAAGTATTATTTCATGACGTATATGAATTATAGATTATGTATGGAACTGAGTTATAAATTTGTGTACGATTATGGGATATAAATGGTGATTGGATTGAGAATTATTGAAGTGTTTATTGTTTGAGAATTGATGGTTATGATTAGCATATGAGGGATAAAATGAATTGAGGTATTGGAATTGATGTATTCAAAATGGGAAATTGAGTTGCTTTGTATGAGATTGATTAAAGAAAGAAAGAAAAAAAATGTACACGGATTTCGGATTGGTTTTAGTCTTAGGGTTTCCAACGCGACGCTTCCTAAAGTCTGTTTCTGAGATATTTGTTTCGGATGTCGGAAATTGTTTCGATTCGATTGAACCTTTTGTTTGCTCGGATTCGATTTGTTCGCTTTTGTTCTTCGATGTGATCGATTTCGTTTTCGTTTTCGGTTGGGGTTCGGCTTCCGAGGTCGGGTCCCAACACCACATACCTTCTAAAAGATAGGTTGGTTATCAAAAAGCTAAGAGAAAAAGATGTAAAGCCTTGTAATCATGGTAGGTGGATACACCAAACGTAAGCATTAGGAAAGAGAGGCATAAGATGCAAGAATGCCTCAACCTCCAAAAAATCCATTAAGAATATGCGTGGTGTCACAAGCTTCAAGGGTTCACTCCTTCGGCAACTCGATAGTAGGAGAGCTCCTACTCCCCAGATTGGTGTTTTAAAAGTTTGATGTCTAGATCAGATGTACAAAGGAAGTTGGGTGGAGAGTTGAACTATCTCTCCTTCCTCATCACTTCAGTATCCTTTACAAATAAGATACCACTTTGTTCTGGAAATGAAAAGAATTAAAATTTGATGTACAGTATTGTCTTAATTAGTTTATACTGTTGAAAATGTTGTAAGGAATAATTGTATTACGAGTAAGGTGATCCTTGATATGATCATCTTGGTTGGTTGATATGGTTTAGGTTTGCTGTTATAGTTGTATGGTCATGGGGAAAAATTATAGGGTTCCCCATGCTCTCATGTAAGGTTTCTTTTGGTTTAGATAAGTGATTGGCATTTGAGGCAATCTCTTGATTGTACATATTTTTTAAATTATTTATAAAATTACTAACTTACGAAAAAAAATCAAAATAAGTGTATAAGGTTAAGTGAGTAAGTTTGGTTAAATAAAGGCCATGGGATGAAGTGGAGAGAAGGTATTATGTAATGCATTTAATAGTTCTCTAATGGATATCAATAAGGCAACATAAGAATTGGGAAACTTTGTTAATAGAGATTGTATTTATGGTCTGGTAAAATATAGATATTGAAGTGCTCAAATAGTATTGTGATACTCAGAAATAGGAATGTCATGATTTTTTTAGAGAGGTAGGGATGGGATAATAGGAGTAAAGGCATTTTTAAAGAATCAAGATGAGTTCGATAGAAAAGATCACGAGTGTATTTAGATTAAGAGAAGAAGATCAGTGAACATAAATTTTGCTTTAACTCCAAGAAAGTAACGAAGAAGGCAAAGTTCTTTAATGGTAAATGTATTATGGAGATCGTTGAGGAATGATTGGATAAAGTCTGGTGAAGATGACACAAATAATGAGTATGATGATTTTCTTAAAAAAATCTATATAGAAACACATAGTTGACATCAAGTTAACAAATTGACCAATTGTTAGTTAAAACAAGAGTAAGAATAATGTGAATTATGCTTGGATTGATGGTATATAAATAAGGGGTTGATGATAACCTTTAGTAAGAAGTTGAGTTTTATAGTGATCAAAAGTGCCATCATAGTTAAGTTTGGTTTAAAATACCAATTTTCAATTGAAGATATTTGCACCTAAAGGAGGAGGAACAAGATATTGTAATGGAGAGCCTTAAACTCATTAAGCATCACTTGACGCCAGTGAAAAATTTTTTTTTCATGAGTAAATAAAATGGAGATGATTAGGTACTGGTGTTGTAAGTAATATAACCAAGAAAAGTTTTAAGTTTGCGAGTTTGATCACTAGTTTAAGTAACCATTGGGTGAGAGGGAAGAGAAAGTAGTTGAGGTCTGGTGGTGGTGACAAGAGAGGTGACGCTAAAGCAACAGTTGATTTTAGGTTATGAATGGAAGTGGTGAGGAATTATGATTTGTAGGTAGAGTAATAAATTGAAATGTAGTGGTAAAGAAAGAGAATGGGAATAAAAGGAAGAAGAGGTAGACATAAGATGAGGGAATTGAGTTTGAAGGAAATGGATATTACAAGAAATATAGATTATATCATTTAAAGGATTAAGAAAATGATATCATTTATAGTTAGGAGCATAACTAAGGAGCACATATAAAAAGATTTTTGGTATGAGTTTATCATATCTACTTGAACCAAGAAAAGCAAACCATTTATAACTAAAAACATGAAGATGATCAAGTTTAGTTGTATATAAAAAAGAAGTTAATAGGGAGATTTGTAGTGCAAGGTGGAGTATTTTAGGAGATTAATGAGATAAACATCACTAGAAAAGGTATCAAACCAAAAGCATTTGGGAAGAGAGTTAGAAAAAATTAGTATGATCCTAGTTTCATTAATGTCATAAATTTTGTTTCAACAAACCCATTTTTTTGTGGGGTATAAGGATATGATATGTAAAAAATAATGCCATAAGTTGTAAGAAAATAAGCAAATGATCCTTTTATGAGTTTAAAGGATCCATCATATTGAAACATTTTAATTTTGGTGGAGAATAAGTTTTCAGCTGTGACATTAAAAAGTTAAATTTGTGTATGGCTTAAGACTTATTAGTGAGAAGAATATCTAGGTATGCTGACTAAAATCATCAACAAAATTATAAAGTAATATGAAGTAGATAGATATAGAGAGGGAGAAGGTCCCAAAATATCATAGTAAATAAGGTCAAGAAGTTTTATAAAGACTCTTATAGATGGGGTAAACAAAAGATTTTTCTCAGAAGGCATAAAGTACAATCAATATTGACATTAGAAACTTTGAGTGACTAAAATAATTTAGAAAGAGTTTTATTTCATAGATGATTGAGACATTGATGCTAAATGTGTGGAGAAATTTTGCGAGTAATGTATGCAATGGGATTTGTGAAATAACAAGAATTTCGAAGGGATTGAGGTTATTATAAATGCTTCTAGCAAGGAATGGAGTTTTAGATGAAAGGACCTTCACAATATGACCAGAGGGATTAAATTTAATCAATAAGAATTATAATTAACAAATTATACAAAAAAAATATTACATAAATATTACATAACTAAGATGATGAACAACAAGAATATTACATAAATGTAAAGGTCCATGATTATTAGGTAAGTTTAAAGAGCCTTTAAAGGAGATGGAAAGAGTATTACCATTTCTAACAACCATTTGGTTAGTACCTTGGTATGATTGAAACGATTTAATAAGAAGGGAGTTAGGCTTCATATGGGAGGATTGTAGTGCATTGTATATTTATAGCAAAAAAGGAATGTTCAATTGAGGTTAGATTATAAGGAGGAATTAAGTGATTATTTCTAGATTGCATAAAATGAAAACAATAGGTAACAATTGCATGACCAAATATTTTACAAATTAGACAATTTGGAGGTCTTTGATTAGAATTGGGCTAAAAAGGATATACAAAAGGTAGGTTGTAGATGAGATATAGGGTTGGAATTGCATTACAGTATAGGTTAGAAATAGGAGAGAATGGGTTTGTAGGCTACAAATGCGAGTTTAAGGCTGAGTTATTATGGTTTAAACGTATTGAGGCTTCAAGTGGACCAAGCCCTTATAAAAGGCTTCTATAATCTCCACTATGGTCTCACTAATCATCTACCTTTGATCTAAGAAATTATCACCATGAGAAGCCACAAATGCTAGTTCAGGTGGACATTGAAGAAGAGATAATAATCCTTGTTCATAATGCAAGAGCTTGGCCTGCAATTTTGAGGATAAAGGAGTGATTTCTCGATTCTCTATGATAGTGACAACTACCTCATAATTGGGAGGTAAGCCATTAAGCATAAAAGAGTACTATGTCTTCAGAGTAGACAAGGTCAACGATGGCTGCTAAGTCTTCAATTATAGATGTGAGAGATGTCAATTAATCATTGGTGGAGGAACTACCTTTCCTCGTGGTGTGAAGACGATTTTCTAAACAATGATTTTTGGGTCATTGTATGATGGAGAAGATAATCTTTAAGTGTAGTTTAGAGAGCTTGAGCAATGTTACAACCAAAAGCTAGTGAGACCATAGTGGACGTAAGGGTAATGGTAAAGCAACAGTAGACAAATTTGTCCTTCTTTTTCCAATCCAAAAAGTCTAGTGAAGGAGGTGAGGTACTAGTAATAGTGTTATTATGCTTTGATGGTAGGGAGATTTACCCATCATTGTATCTAAGCAAATCACAAGTGAGTAGTACGAATTTAACTTAATTTCTCCAAATTAAATAGTTATTGTTGTCAAGAGTAATGGTGATGAAATTGGTAAGTTTAGTGATTGTTAGCATAAAGGTTTTGGTAGGTATATATTATAGTATGTTTTCTAGGTATTTGAGTATGTTTTTAAGTGTTTTATTAGACGATAATCATATGTTTATGACTTATAATTGTGTTCTTGATAAAGTTTTTATATGTTATAATTGTTTGACTATTTTAGAACCAGGATTTGATCTTAATTTTAAGTTTCAAGTGGTGTTTCATAAATTTTTTAGTGAATGGAAACAAGAGAATTGAAAAAAAGATGAATAACATAAAGAATGAAAGAAGTAACCATTGTGACTCCAGTAACAATAATGATAGAGTGCACAAACAACTTTTCCAGCTCGCGAGTTTTTTTATATTCTTAATATTTTGGGACTATTTTTGGAATCAAATTAAATGGGGAAACCCTAGAAAGAACCATAGAAGCCTCAGAATTATTTAAGCCAAAGGAAAGCATTAGAAAGGAGGCAACACATCATAATTAAAGAGATTAAAGTAAAGAAATCAAGAGCAACTCTAGATTTCCATATCAAGACACCAAACTATTTTTCTTTTTTCTCTCTTTATGTATTTTGTTTTCTTAGATGTTGATTTTGATTATTAGGATGTTTAACATGATTATTGGTTTCTAAAGGATTGTTCTTGATTTGTTTTTTAACACTATTCTTGTTGAATTCAATAGATATATCAATACTTTGTGATATTCATTATGCTTATACTTAGTAATAAATCAAGAGATGGAATCAAGTCATATATGTTAAGGTGCACAATAGGAGTTGGCCACTTAATAGACTTGAAAATATCATATTAAAAAATTGAAGAGAGATGTTATCATGAATTAACTATCCTTAGGATTGTTTCAAATCCAATTGAATAATTAAAAGTAGTTTTGAGAATTGAGAGATTGGAATTATATTATTATTGAATTCAATTGGGATTACTTAATTAGATTTTGAGAGAGAGTAATCAAAACCTTATGATATTTAAGATCAAGTATAAATTGAATCAACAAAAAAGGGGAGACAAAACAATGATAAAATAAATCCTAAGTTTTCATCATTGATAACGTTATTGTTATTTCTAGTTTTAATTATTCATTTATTCGATTGTTTAGTTTTATTAGTTGTTTTAATTTCAGTTAATTTAGTTTAATTCAATTTATTTAATCTTTATTACTTTATAGAAAGTGCATTCAAGGTATTAGGTGACTAATTAATCCTCATTAGAATAATATACTTATAGTACAAAACTTGTTTATATACAAATGTCAACAAGTTTTTGACACCATTGTCGAGGATTGATTTAGCATCTCATACAATTTGAATTCTTTTGATTTAAGGAATTTACTCATTTCTTGTGTGATTGAAGGTATCTTGACATAAGAATCACAAAGAGTAACTAAGCAATCTACAAACCTTTTCTTCCAACGCAATGAAGGCATTACAACATGAATGTGAGTTATTTAAATTCATATAATCTTTTGTGGAATCACTATCCAAATTATTCTTGGACTAACAATGCAGGAAATAATATGATAGTATAAAGTCCACCAAGTTTCCAGTAGGAACTTGGAGTCTAAGTTAGACAATTTAGTGGAACTGCTAAGCTCCAAGCTTAACATCCAAAATGAAATTTAGAAGAGGATGGATGCCAAATTTGATAAAATAAAGAAGAAACACTACTCTTCCATTCATAACTTGGAGGTTCAAGTTGGACTACTTTTTAATGCATTGTTAACAAGGAAGACACCAGATTATATGTTGGAAAATCCTTATTGTATGTAAAACTAGCCTCAGGAAACACCATTTGAGCATACTAATATTAAGTCAGATACAACATGTTATTGTAGCTTATTAATGACTTAGAGTGAAGAGGAGACAAGGTTGATGACATGAAGGAAGTTATTTAAGAAGAGAAAGAAGAACAAAATATAAAGGAAATAGAAATGGAGAAGAGAGGGAAGTCTCTATTCACAAAGAAGAAGTAGAAGAGTGGACAATGATTAAGGAAGAAAGAGAGAAATTCACCTTCTTATAAGAAAATTGTTAGAGTTAACTAAAGATTTAGGAAATTTTAGTATTCCCTATTTTATTGATAGCTTTTTATGGAAAAGGGCATTAATAGAATCACTTGAATTTCTTAATTTACCCAATTATGTCCTTCTTATTATTTTACAATATATGGCTTATTCACAAGCCACTAAACCACCATAGGGAGAAACAAGTGAAAGCAAGCCACTAATTATAGACCCAGGTTAATGGTAGACGGGAAGGGTATGTCAAGCTAACGACATTAAACAAGTGCTACTTAGAAGGTATCCTAAGAATTAGGATAGGTTTTATATTTATATTCATTTTGTTTGCATATGTTGTTAGTTAGGTTTTTCAGTATGGGTGTTCATTATTATTATTTGGAGTGATTTTGATTTTCGAATATCATATTAAGGTCAAGCATCAACAATGATATCAAATACAAAAATTGCTCAAATTTTTTGCTATCCAAGATGTCAGGTTCCATCTCCAACACCATCACTACCTAAATCACCATAAGTTTTCTTACTTTTCCTTTTTGTTTAATTATTTATTTGAAAATTAAAAAGAATTGCATTAATACTAGCAAAAGCTACAAAAAAACATTACAATGAGTCACATGATCTATATACAAATTTAGAACATTTAATAGTTACAACTATACATTGAAAAGATTAGTTACAACATGTAGTTGTTCTTTAATCCTTGGCTAAGTGTATGTTGTTTATTGTGGGCAATAAAAGTTGCTCGATTCCAATTCACTATGTTTTCTGCTAACTAATATTTTCCTTATTTAATTCCTTTGTACAATCTTTGGTTCCTTTCTCTCCATAAGGAATAGATGGTAGCTTTGAAAGTTGCCTTGAGAAGCAAACAATCTGATTTACCTTGCTTACTACAAACCATAAGCATATTCATTGTCTCCATCCACTTAAATGTATACTTAGGAAGTTGTAGTATGTGCATGATTCTGCTCCAAATTGATCTAGAATAGCTGTAATTGAAATATAAATGATTTCTACTCTCACTTTTTTGGTTAGACAAAACTCATATCAGATCATATTCTCTAAACCATATATCCTTGGTTTGAAGTTAATTTTTGAGCACTAGTCAAGAGAAAATTGAAGTTTTGGGATTTAAAGACTGCTTCCATATAATATCAAACCAAGGAACAACCTCATCATTGTAGACAATTAACTTATGATAGGAGAAATTAGTTAAGGTATATGAGGAGTGAAGGGTTTATATAATGTAATCCTTTCACACTCCAGTAGGAATAAGTGGCAAGTAATCTATGATTAAGGAAAAACTTTTAAAATTTCCATCCCAAACTCTATCAGGAATAAGTGATGATACTCTAGCAGTAAGAGGAATTATATTTTTTAGTACTGCAATTTCTTCTCTCTAAATGAAAGGGTTGTGTGTCGTCCATTTATTAAACTAAAACCAACTATCTTTACTATCTCCCACCTGATGTTTAATGTGTGGATTAACCAAATCTCTCAATTTAAGTATACAACTGAAAATCCATGAGAATTCCCTCGATTTATTATTCTTTCTCTTTATTTGTATTGTTTTGCTTTCCACATTAAGGGAAATATGTTGTTCAAGTGTGAGGACGTATATGTTTTAGCATACCCATTGAGTGTGAATTTTGCAATTGCATTGTATTAGTTTTATTAGGATGGCATTGTGTGAACATTTTGTTCCATGATGTGTGCATTGTAAGAATGTGTTAATGGTAAGAATTGAATGGAATTGACTTACTTTTTAACGTGTTAATTTAAATTGTAAAAGCATATTAACTTGTGAATTTTATGTTTTAAGTGTCTTCTTGATGCATATGCATGTTAATTAGGATATAACACCTATTCTTTCACTTTATGACACTTGGTTAGATACACTTATAAGTGGATTCAATCAAATTAGTTGTGATCATTAGTACCCTTTCATGAAAACAATTGACTAAGAAGAAATGAGGTAGGATAAGAAATTAAAAAAGTGTGTTAAATAAAAATTCTTATTATGCTGGCCCTTTTTAAGAAAATTAAGTTAAGAATAGAGCTGGTAGGTAGTTGAGAGTTGTGATATAATTGAGCAACCAGGGGCATTCATAAAAAAATGTTGTCTTCTTGTCAAAAGGGTAGAATAAAACTCCATCTAAGTTAAATAAAAAATTGTAAACTACTTAAGTAACCGAAGGACATCCATGACGAGGTTTTTATCTTCACATTAAAAGACTAGGTGATAGTTAAAGAAAATCTTAAAAATTGGTGCTTACAATAAAATTAAATCTACTAATGTTTTAAAAATAGCAAGAATTTTCATAAAAGGTTACTTAGTGATAGTTCACCTTTTTAATTGATCAATAATAATAAGTGTATGTTCATAAATGTCTTAGTTTATGAATAAGGTGTTAATATTTTGATTGATATGTATATTCAAATCAAAGAAATTAAACAAAAAACAAATAAGTTAGTAGGTTGGCACTTTTTAAATGGTTGATGTTTAAGATTAAGTTAATTCCACAACATTTGATGTCATTGTACCATTATTACGTTGTTGCATGATTATGTGTTTATAAGTTTTTATGTTTTGTTTGTGTGCAATTTTAGTTTACTTAAGAAAAAGTAAAGATTTAAGTGTGGGGATGTTGATAGGTGTATATTTTAGTATGTTTGCTAGGTGTTAAGTGCTTTTTTATATGATAATCATTTGTTTAGGACTTAGAATTGTGTTCTTGTTAGTGTTTTTATATGTTTTGATTCTTTAATTGTTTTAGAGTAAGGATTTCATCTTAATTTTATGTCTCAAGAGGTGCTTGATGTGTTTTTATTGAAAATGGGAAAAATTAAAGAAAAAGATAAAGAACTTAAAGAATGGAATAAGCCAAGATCGTGACTCCCACCATAATGGTTAGATTACACAGACAACTTTTCTAGCTCGCAAGTTTTTTTTAATATTCCTGATATTTTGGGACTATTATTGGAACCGAATTAAATGAAGAAACCCTAGAAAGAACCATAGAATCCTCAAAAAGTATTTAAGGAAAAGGAAAACACCAAAAAGGAGGCAACACATCATAATTAAAGAGATTAAAGAAGAGACATCAAGAGCAACTCCAGATTTTGTAGATCAAGACACCAAATTGTTTTTCTTTCTTTTCTCTTTATATATTTCATTGCCTTAGATGTTGATTTGGAAGATGTTGAACATGATTACGAGTTTCTAAATCCATATTATGGATTGTTCTTCATCTGTTTTGTTGAACTTTATTTTGGTTGAATTCATAGATATATCAATGTTTTAAGATTTTTTTTATGCATATACTTAGTAATAAATTGAGATATTGAATCAAATCATATTTGTTAGGGTGCAAAATGAAAGTTGACAGCTTAATAGACTTGTAAATATCAGATTAATAAATAATTGAAGAGAGATCTTAATTGTGAATTAATTATCCTTACGATTGCTTCAAATCCAATTGAATAGTTAGTAGTTTTGCGAATGAAGGATAAAAGAGTTAGGTAAATTAACACCTGTTATAGTGAAATGGACATAATTGACAAAGGGTTAGCACCAAAGTAAAGTGAAGTGTCGAAGAAGAGATGAAGTGTTTTTGTGAGTAACACCTTGGCAAGGTGTACTCAGAACTGGAAAAAGGTATAAATGAAGCTCTATGAATGTGATAAGTGAATAAGTTCGGAAATAATGATCTGATCCTTAATATACGAAATAAAAGTTGGTGTGTAATCTGAAAGACTTATTGAGTCTGTCTACTGTGACCTTTCGGAAATGAATAATCGAGTGATGAAGTGTATGGGAAATGGAGAGACATATGACAAATGATCACTTCTACCATATTGAACGATCGAATGGGAATTTCGAGGACGAAATTGCTTAAGGGGGGAGAATTGTAACATCCTGTCCCCATATTAAGGGTTAGAACCCGAAATCTTAGTACATATGTGCTCAAGGAGGGATAAAGGAAATGCGTTGGTCTTGCTCATGCATCATATATATATATATATGCATTTAAATAATGAATGATTGAATATTATTGTGATGCATTTTATACACGAATGCATGATTTGATAGTGACAGTTGTGACATGAGTAGCCATCGAATATGAGCTAAAAGCTCCGGAATGTGGTATAGAGCCAAAGGCTCGATAT
>JANIJF010213169.1:0-10909 GCA_024520955.1 Erythroxylum bequaertii | reverse complement strand
AATAATTTTATTTTGACGGGTTTCCAAGGTCGATTTCTTAATCGAACGACAGAGCCGCGATCAGCTGGTTCCAGGCACTTGGTGATGACTTTGGATGAACAGTGCCTATTTTATTTACTGAATCGACAGCCGATAGACCTACCTTTTCTGATTTTTTAGTATATGGTCAAGTCGATGAAGGATACAACCAGTTACCCATATGCTACGTTGCTGACTAGAATTTTCAGAGACTCTGGAATTCGTCTTAATGAAGGAAACAGAGTCGTACACTATGTTAAGAGTTCTATTGACTCATCAACTGTTGCAAGGATGGGCTTGAAGAATTTGGAAAAAGATGAGGCAGATTCTCGAAGTAAAGCAAGAACTGAGGGGGAGCGTACAATAAGGAAATCTCCCTAGAAGAGTTCTAAGTATCAAGCTATGGAGTCAAAGCCCATAACTGTTGCGAGTAAGAAATCATCTGGAGAAACTGCGAAAGAAACAATGATTTCTCATAAACAAAGTGGACGAGTAAGAGTAATAGAGTAAGTTGCTTTGAAAAGAAAAGGGGAGACACTACTGAGTGACATTCCAAAGCAAACAAGAAGGTCACCTAGAGTTTGAACCACACGACAGCAAGAAGAGAAGCAATCCAGAGAATTAAAATAGGTAAGAAACTCTGAGTTGCGAGCACCTAAAGCTACAGGATCCTTAATCTCAATCTTACGAGAAGATTCAGCCAAACAAGCTGAAGAGATTGAAAGAAAAAGGAAATTGGAGTCTGAAAAATAGAAGCCTCAACCCCAGAAAACTCCAAGGCTGATTGAAGCCAGAATTGAAGAAATAGTCAGTCAGAAGAAGGATGTTCTTACTACAGCGAAGATCAGTCCGAAGAAGAATATTGTTATTACTGAAGAAGTTAATTTGGTGGAAGTTATTTCCAACATTGAGGAAATTTCTCTCGGGAATGATAATACCATATTTGAGGAAGCTATCCCTATTGTTGTTCCAACTGACCAATCTAAAGAACTCAGTTTGGTTTCAGTCAATACTTCTTCACAATCAGTAAAAATTAGTCAGGAAAAGACTACACCCACAGTTGTTCAGACAGAGGAGCCAGAAGAACACAGTGAGGAACAGGTTAACCCTCTTCCACCTCTGAGAAAAGAAGACTTGGAAGTTAGAGTATTTGAGGAAGTCGAAGCTGTGAAGGAGAAGAAACAGAGTTCATCGATAATCATAAAGGAAATACCGAGGAAAGTAGTGAAGGCTCACTTCAAACCAATTTTGGTAAATGAAAGTGCCATGCATCTGTTGAGTGAAGACGAAAAGAGCTTCTATGAGCAATTGAAAGTTATAGGGAAGACAACCTACCCAACACAGATGACGAATAAGCCTCACACTATTTTTCCCATCACAGAGCACACGGAGATAAAAGTGGTGCCTGATATTCAACCAAGGCGTCCACTTGAGCGCACTAATGATAAAGGGAAGATGAGGTTATACCCAGAACCTGATATAGATGATCTCACAGAAGAAGAAATTGCTGAAGAAGTGCATCTCATAGATGAAGCGTGCTATGAAGCAGGATATGTAGAGAAGAAAGTGACGGGAATGACTATTTCTCATCACATATCAGAAGATCCAGGAACGAGTGGTAGTCGATCAATGATCAATGATCCTGTGGGAGGAGTACTTATAGAAGGACAGTTCAATGTAATAAAGGTTGGAGATATGATATGCTTAATTGAGCCCATTATGAAGGCTATTTTATGCCGACGACCACTATGGTAAATATCTTTGATAGAAGAAGTCCTACCCTTCCTTGGACGACAAGCTCCACGACTACCAGCTCCTGCTGATTTAGACCTGCCAGAACTCAGCTTAACTGTGCAATTTCCTCCCCTTCAAATTGTTGAAGCTTGTATTCCTTCTTCAGACGCTTACAATACCACAGTTGCTTTTGAAGAAGAACAACCGCAAAGAGTTGAACAACCAATAACCGCACCTGACTTACAGGCTAAAGTAGCTCTTCTAGAGAAGGAAGTCAAAAAGTGCAAAAAGATGCTAAAGAAGCTTATACAACATTTTCAGTTATAATCATTTGTGATTAATAACAAATAGGGGGAGAAGAGAAGAGAAAGTTAGAAGAGAAGAGGAAGTTAGAAACAGAACACAGGGGGAGCGTTGAGAAAGACAAAATGAAAGGAAGAACACAAGATTGAAGAAAACTGCAATTTCTTGCTCTAAAGTTCTTACCTTTGTTTATTTTTGACTATAATTTGTAAAGATTTTCATTCTACTAATAAACGTATTTGTTATCATCAAAAAGGGGGAGATTGTTAAGTCAAAATGACTTGACGATTAAAAATTTTGATGATAAACAAAAGCAGACATAAACAAAAGAAGACGAATGAAAAACAGACGCTAGAAAGTAGACACTAGAAAGGAGATGCAAGAACACAAACGTTAGAAAGTAGACGCAAGAAAGCAGACGCTAGAAAGCAGATGCTGGAAAGCAGATGGAAGCATCAATCTGAGTTAGTTACAGAACTCGACTGAATAATCGTTTCTTTAAAGAATCAAGAAACATTTATCAAGATGCAGTTGAAGACAAAGGCTATAAATACGAGTCGGAGTTGAAGATTGCGGACACACATATATGAAAAAAACACAACTGGAAATCTCAAAAGCTAGAGAGAATACTGTGAGAATTGTTAGAGCTATTTTTCTGTAACAAGCTCGTAACACTTTTAGTGTGAAAGTGATACAGATAGCCTGAAGAGGCTAAGAGTAAAAGAATACTGATTGTATAGAGACTTGAAGAGGCTCGAAGAAGAAGAATACTTGTAAAGTTTTGAGAGATAGTGAAATCTCAGAAAGACATCTGAGGACTAGACGTAGCCCACGGTTTGGGGTGAACCAATATATAAATTATTGTGTCGAAATCTCTCAACCCTCAATCTCTCTTAGTTTTCAATTTTAGAGTTTACTATCTTAGACAAGTTTTCTAAAACTTTCTATAATTTTGATACATAGTAGTTTTCGTAAAAGAAACAAGTTTCTCTTTTAATGAATGTTTTTCAAAAGGGGATTAATGAAAAGAATTCACAATTCAACCCCCCTTCTTGTGCATCAGTATACCATTATTAAATATTGTTTTAACGTGTGATTCACTTCATGTCCTACGTCTATATCTATAGTTCAAATGATCTTTCTAATCCTCATTAATTATATATGTTTGAGAAAGGATCATATTTCCTTTGTATTTGTCCTAGATAACTACCCATAACATTCACCTCTTAAACCTACAAAGAAGGACATGCATCAGCAGTATGAGAAAAATCAATGCAAATTCCACAAGCACAAGCTTAGGTATTACCACCAGCTACAAGTTTCGACACTAAAGTAGTCAAATGAGCTACTTGTTGAGAATTTTCCTTCAGTTGATCTTGAATAGCATTCACATTTATTTCCTTAAACTCTCTTAACTTAATTAATCTCATTTTTATTTCCAAATTGTTGTGAATTTTCAACCATGTTAGAGATCAATTGTCTAGCTTGTGCAAGAGCTTTTATCAACTAATGCCCCACCATTAGCTGCATCTATCATGCTCCTATCATGTGGTAAAAGTCCCTCATAGAAATATTGGAATAATAATTGGTCACTAATTTGATGATTGGGGCAACTAACACATACTCTTTTAAATCTTTCCCAATATTCATATAGTAACTCATTTATGTTTTGTCTAATTCCACATATTACCCATATGTTTATAGATCTAGGAACCAAATAATAAAACCAATGTTTAGCAAAAGTATGCACTGAAAGCACGTAATTTTTTCTTCATCAATTCCTTCAAGTCTTATGGTAGAACAAACAACCAAAAATTCTTTTAAATGTTTGTAAGGATCCTCATATGTGAGTTCACAGAATTTAGGCAATAAATCTAAGAAACTTGAATTCAACTTTAAGGGTCTTTCCAAGACCAGGAATACAATGCATAAAGGTTGATCTTCTAAGTTCGGTTCTGGAAATTACTTCAAGGTAGCTCCGACCATTTTTATGCTTTCGCCTTCCTTTTCCAATTTGATTTGTACTTCAATTTCTTTTCTGTCCATTAGTTTCATAAAAATTATCTACTCTCTTCTTCACCTTTTTTTTCAAAGACAAAAGAACTGTTAGTTATAAAAAAAAAAATAAATGAATAAATAAACAAAGTAAGCAAATAAAACATTTCCCAACAACGACACCACAATTTGATACGTGTCGTAAGGTGTACAAAATTAAATCCTTATTTACTTTCAATTTATTAAACAATGTAATATATAGAAAATAAGAATCGATCTCACGAGCAAAGCTGCTTTACTAAATTTGTTTATTAATTACAATTCTTTTAAAAGAAATAATTGCATAATAATAATTTCTCTCATATGAAAATAACATCATCAACACGTAAACACATAATGTCCTTTTTAAGCACACAAATAAGATACAACATCAAAAATTAATAAAATAAACTTATAACAAATTTTCATAAAGAAAATAAAATCCAATTTTATAATGCATGGTTATTTTGAGCACAACACATTAAGTTATGTTATTTTACGAATTAAGAAGAGATTAAACATACACAATGAAGCACATGTAAAGATTTCATCCAATTATATTCACATATAAGATTAACTTTGTTAATTAGGAATCATAAAACATAAAACAATTATAATTATGAAAACTTATAAACTACGTTAAGCTAATAGATAAATAAAAAGAAGGGGGTTTGTTTTGGTACTTAGAACACATCAAATTAAATCAAAGAAATAAAACATAAATATAACATAATATTTACAAGTGAACGAGCAATTTTTTAATTTTAATTTTGATGCGGACCAGTTAGCTTTGGATTACATGGAAGATCTTAACCACTGCAAGGTTTGCGGTAGGATACGAAACAAGGCCTAAATCTTGCATATGAAGTCGGGTCGTGACCTATAAATATTTAGGTGCCCAATTTTGCGTTTGTTTTTTTAAAGACTATTTTGCTATTTTTCAGTCTTTTATTTTTCTAATCTTGTCAAGTTTCAGATTAGGGTTGTTGGCCATTATAAATAGGCCTTATTGATGTTTTCTAAAGGACATATTATTTCTTTTGGAATCAAAAATTTCATCCAAGAATTTGGCTTTGCCTTTCTTTCAGGATTGCTTGTCGTTCTTGTTCATCTTTTCTTCCAATCAAACGACATTGATTAAACTCCTGAACGGAGTCTAAACGTTCTTGTTCATTCATAACTTCCGTTCTACGTCAGTTGGTATCAGAGACAGATTCCTCCATGGTTTCCAATTATGAAGAACGACTTACTACCTTAGAAACATTCGTGGCAAACTTATCCGATCAAATAGCAGAATTAAGATAGATGCTGGGAGAGCAGCTAAACCTAGGAAGGATTAACCATTCTCCTACAGTGGCAATTCCTAGGGTTGCAGCTCCACAACCAGTTTATGGAGGACCACCAGATCAGATTAGAGCAGTTCAGAATTACAGGGGTCCTGAAAATCAAAATGATGGCTGCAAAATCAAGGTAGATCTTCAGAATTTTAATGGTACATTAGATGTAGAAGCTATTTTAGATTGGTTAGTGGAGGTTGAAAGATTTTTTGAGATTATGGATGTGGAAGACGAATGTAAGGTTCCTATTTTGGCTTACAAATTGAAGGGAGGTGCAGTAGCATGGTGGACTTCTGTCCAGAATGAGCGCTATCGCAGACAACATCTGCTTATTCGAAACTGATTAGATATGAAGCTTATGATCCAACATAGATTCTTACATAGTGATCACGTACAGGCACTGTACAACTGTTATCATGATTGCACATAGGGAAGTAGGAAGATGGATGAGTATACAGAAGAGTTTTTGAGGCTGCAAGCAAGATGTGATAATTGTGAAAATGAAGCGTAGCAGGTAGCTCATTACCAGAGGGGGTTGAATTGTGAAATTTGATGTATGATGGGTGTTGCTGCAATTTTCACATTAGCATATGCTACTGAGATGGCGAAGGGGGCTGAAGAGTGAGTTGAATGGCAGCCTTGACAAAAGTGTAATCGAAATTTAAATTACCGAAATTCGGGTTCGCCAGGCAATCAGACATATCAAGGGTATTACGGTGGGCAATCTTCTAGGGCTATAAATTCGGGAAGTAATCATAATGCTATGGAAGAGAAGAAAGACAACAAGGTAAAAGCACCTGAAGTGGACAGAAGCAGAACCAATCCTTATAAAAAAACAACTGGAAACACCTGCTATGATTGCGAAATGCTGGGGCATATATCAAATAATTGTTCAGAAGGAAGAGCATCTATTAACCGACGACAGGTTAACGTGATTAAGGAGGTAGTTGACTGTGAAGAAGAAGCAAATAGGGATGAAGGTTCAATTGCTGGCTTGGAAGATGGAGAACTGAACTTTGTGGTGAAAAAATTTTTATATTCTCCAAAACAGGAAGGAGAGATGCAAAGGAGGAAGATATTCCAAGCAAAATGTTGCGTGGGAGAAGTGGTTTGCAGATTGATCATAGATAGTTGCAGTTGTGAGAATCTAATCGCAAAACAGTTAGTGAAGAAACTGTAGTTGACCACTCAACCTCACCCTTCACCGTACAAGGTTGGGTGGATTAAGGAGGGACTAACGATCGAAGTAAACAAGATCTGCAAGGTTCCTATTTCCATCGGTAAACACTATACTGAATCTGTTTTTTGTGATGTTATGGATATGGATGCATGTGTAGTTTTATTAGGTCGTCCTTGGCAGTATGATGTTGATGTTGAACACAGAGGGAAGGAGAACTCATACAGTTTCACCTGGAACACAAAGAGAATCATTATTTGCCATCTGGATCAGTGAAACCTTCTAAAGTGGAAGGGCAGGCTGTTGATAAGGGAGTGCAGGATGTGGGCCTACTACTTAGAAAGAAAATTAAAGAGGACAAGACACCAACAGAGGAGGAGACACTACATTACCAAAACCCATCAAAGAGCTGCTGGAAGAATTCCCTACCTTAGTTGAGGAGCCATCAACAGTCTAACCGTTAAGGGATATTCAGCATCAGATTAATTTCATTTCAGATTCTACATTGCCTAATCTGCCCCATTACAAGATGAGCCCAAAGGAGAGTGAAATTCTGTAAGAACAGGTGGAAGAATTGTTGAAGAAGGGACACATCCGTGAGAGCATCAGTCCTTATGGAGTTCCTGCGTTACTGGTACCGAAGAAAGACAGTAGTTTGAGAATGTCCGTGGATAGCAGAGCCATCAATAAAATTACTGTTTAATATCGTTTCCTATTCCTCGTTTGGATGACATGCTCGATCAACTATCTGGTTCTACAGTTTTCTCAAAGGTTGATCTTAAAAGTGGCTATCATCAGATTCGGATAAAGGAGGGAGATGAATGGAAGACGGCCTTTAAAACTAAGGAAGGCTTATATGAGTGGCTGGTTATGCCATTTGGGTTGACGAATGCACCAAGCACGTTCATGCGACTTATGAACCAGGTTCTACGCCCTTTCTTACGTAGATTCGTGGTTGTTTATTTTGATGATATCTTAATTTTTAGTCGCAGCGTTAAAGAGCATGTCCAACACCTTCGAGAAGTTATGAAAGTTTTAGAAGGGAATGTGTTGTTTATCAACCTGAAGAAGTGCACATTTATGACAGAAAGAGTTTTGTTTCTTGGGTATATTGTTAGCTCAGAAGGGATTCATGTAGATGACAAGAAAGTAGAAACAATTCGAAACTGGCCCACTCCCAAAAGTATTACGGAAGTTCGCAGTTTTCATGGACTTGCTACTTTTTACAGGAGGTTTATCAAAAATTTCAGCAGTATTGTGGCTCCGATTACTGATTGTTTGAAGAAGGAGAGAGTTCAGAAATTTAAATGGACTGAAGCCGCCAACAAAAGCTTTGAGGAGATTAAAGATAAGCTTACTTCTGCTCCTATTCTTGCTTTACCTGATTTTGATAAATTGTTTGAGGTTGATTGTGATGCGTGTGGGGTTGGAATTGGAGGTGTTTTATCTCAATGTGGTAGGCCCGTTGCATTTTTTAGTGAAAAGTTGAATGAAGCTAGACAAAAGTGGGGTACTTATGAGCAAGAATTTTATGCAATTTTTCGAGCCTTCAAGACGTGGGAACATTATCTTATGGGGCGAGAGTTCATTGTCCATACAGATCATAAATCACTAATTCATCTGCCGACTCAGAAGCATGCAAACAAGATGCAGGTGCGTTGGGCAGCTTATATGGGAGCTTTTAATTATATCATCAAATACAAGACTGGTGTTACAAATAAAGTTGCAGATGCATTGAGTAGAAGAGCAACTTTATTGGTTACAGTGAGTCAGAAGGTCGTGGGATTTGAGTATCTGAAGGATCTTTATGAGGAGGATGTAGATTTCGCGGAGATATGGCAGCAGGTACAGAATCGTGAACCTACTGATGGGTTTATGATACATGAAGGTTTTCTTTTCAAAGGAAACAGGTTGTGTATTCCTCGCTCCTCATTGCGAGAATTGTTGATTCGAGAAATTCATGAATGTGGCCATCTAGGTCGTGACAAGACTATTGCGGGGTTGGAAGAGCGTTACTATTGGCCACAGCTGAAGAGAGAAACAGGAAAGATGGTTCAAAAATGTCGAGTTTGTCAAACACAGAAGGGTCACTCGCAGAACACAGGATTATACACCCCATTGCCTATTCCCGATCATCCTTGGGAAGACTTGTCAATGGATTTTATTCTTGGTTTGCCACGTACCCAACGTGGTTCTGACTCTATTTATGTGGTAGTTGACAGGTTTTCGAAAATGGCACACTTCATTCCTTGCAAGAAGACTAGTGATGCATCTCATATTGCCATATTGTTTTTCCAGGAGATTGTTCGTTTGCATGGCATACCCAAAACAATTACTTCTGACCGAGATGCGAAATTTCTTGCTCATTTTTGGACTGTTCTGTGGAAGTGTTTTGGGACTGAACATCATTACGGTAGCACGACACATCCTCAAACTGACGGTCAGACTGAAGTGGTGAACCGCACGCTTGGCAATCTATTGCGTTGCATATGTAGCGATAAGAAGACTTCTTGGGATCTTGCTCTTCCTCAATCCGAATTTGCTTACAATAGTTCTATCAACAGCTCTACTAAGAAGATGCCTTTTGACATTGTTTACAGGAAGGCTCCAGCACAAACAGTTGACCTTATTGCACTTCCTGCAGGTGTTCTTCCTAGTGTTGCAGCTAACAATTTGGCCAACCAGCATGTTGATATGTTTAAACAGGTGAGGCAGAACCTAAAGGAGTCCAATGAAAAGTACAAGATTGTCGTTGACAAGCATAGATGTTTCCAGTCCTTCAAGGTTGGTGATCAAGTTATGGTGTACTTATGCAAGGAACGTGGAGGAGGACAACAAAGCTGGATCCAAAGAAGATTGGTCCTTTCAATATAATTCAGAAGATCAATGACAATGCTTATATTCTTGACTTTCCAGATCATATGAAGATATCCAAGACGATTAATATGGTGGATCTGTTGGATCCCGCTTGTTTTTGGAATCCAACTCTTTCTGAAACAAAAAATGTGAGCTTCTTCATTACTCCTTAAACATTCAATTACCATTTCCAGAGCCCAACAATCGATCCGGAGTCATAAAGCGTGATACGTGAGCGTATTTCCTATAGGTTTACTTCCATGGAATCTCTTTAGCCCTGATTTCCAACACTCTTCGAAATCATGAAACATGTATGTCTTACCCTATAGGGCTAATTCATTTCACCCTTATAAAGCATGAGCGGGTTTCCTTGTTGGGTTATTCCAAAGTACCATCATTAGCCATCATCGGTTCATCATCATCTTATAACATCTCAAACCAAAAAGGGCTACCTCACACAACGGAATCACAATAATCACAATTGACTTCTTAAAAAAAATGTGCTCTTAGTCTCTAGTTTATTTTGAAACAAGAACCATCTCAATCGGAGCTCTATAGCTCAAGATATGCCTGAAAATCCAAAGTATGTTCATGGCTCAAACATGCTCTCCCAACCGAACCCTCAATTTCTTTCCATCAATCTTTTTAAATTCAACACCAATGCATAAAAAAATGTGTTAGGAATCTAACGCTTCAAGAATCACCTCAATCGGAGGTCGAACGAAGAAGTTATCGCCAAACGAATCCAATATGTTCATGTCCTTACTCATATTGAACATGTCTTGGCGTAAATGCCATAACTTTTTCTATAGATGTCGGATTGACTTTGTTTTTAGACGGTTTCAAAGTAGACTTCTAGATATACAAATTTTGTGCAGACCCAAAAATGAAATTCTGTCGTTTATAGGGTCAAAAAAACACAGGCCTTGTAAACCAACACGGGCAGGCAGTGTAACCTTTAGGTGTAATAGTGCTCTTGTGCTGGAAACACACGGCCTGTGTGATTTTACACGGACAGGCCGTGTAACCTTCGAGTGTAACAAAATTTTCACCGTCCAAGACCCCTACAAAGGATCCTAAACCGATCCTATCATCCCTTTTACTCATAATCTTCCCAAAATCAACTATTTCTAGTGCAATATCACTCTATATACTCTAATTATTCGGGATACAAATTCTCTACGACATCCTCACTTGTAATGATCATATCTCTCAACTCCGACATCCAAAAATCACATACTTTATAGCGTTGGAAAGCTAGAAGGACAAGATACAACTTCTATGAAGACAATCTGATCAAATTCCTCATAGATTAATACAGAATTTCTCCTAAAATCAGCACACACATTTTACCCTCATGAAAAACTTGGAAATGTTAAGTCAAAATGACTTTACGTCTTATAAGTTTTGATGAAAAACAAAAAGCAGACGAATGAAAAAGCAGACGGAA
>JANIJF010213141.1:0-10912 GCA_024520955.1 Erythroxylum bequaertii | reverse complement strand
TTTTGTCACTTCTTATGAAAAATTCAATCTAAGTAGCACCAAGTATGAGGAAAAGAGGTGACAAATTTGTTAGTGTTTTAGGGCATCCGGAAGAGTTTCGAAGGAGACCCGAATCAAAGCACAAGGTCACGATCATGGCGGACCTGCCACAATCGTGACAGAAGCACCAACATAGGGCCACGATCGTGATAGAAGCTCGAGCATAGGGCCACGATCGTGGTGGATCTACCACGATCGTAACAAAAAGAAAAAAAATCAGGCCACGATCGTGGCCTGTGCGCAGATAGACGCGGAGTCACTTTCGGATTCGAGTTTCTAAGGGACATTTCGGACCCCAGAAAGACACTAGGGTCACCTTAATTGGTAAAGACTATAAAAGGATTATGATATAACCCTAAAAGGGAGTCTACATTCTGCCTACATTTGGAAACCCAAAAGAGAGAGAGAAATTAGATAAAGAAAAAAGAAGAAGAGGAAGGTTCCGACGCCGAAGCTTCTCGAAATAGGTAATCCCCTGATGCCGCTACTTTCCCAAATCATCCAACCTGAGTTTCATTTCCTCCCCTTCTATCTTTTTATTCATTTAATGTGTAAGATTGAGATGAGTTGTATGGATATGGATTTTAAGTTGTTCATGATGTTCTAACTTTTCCTTTAGGATTTTGCTTATTTTTAATGTTAATCTAGTTGAATTGTGTTTCCTTGATTTAGGCGTCGTGATTGATTTATGTATTTGCATGTTTTGGTAACAAACTGAGAGGAAGAACTAGATAAAAATGATTAGATTGAATTAACGAGATTTGGGTGATCTAATTGACCACTTAATCAATCTAGTCGGTAATTTCATGGAGAGAGATCCTGTGCAAGACCCTATTGTTTATTAGAGAGCTTTAGAACTAATTAGAATTGTGGGTAATTTTTGAATTGAGAGATTGTAAGTCCATAATTCGATTAGGATTTACAATTTAGGGAATGAAGATAACTCGATAAAGAGTAATCCACCCTACGATTGTCTAGAACTGACAACTCATAAACACATAAAAGGCTATATTAGCATTAATGATAGGTAAAATCCCCTCTCTCTTAACTTGATTAATTCGATTGTTTTATTCAAATTTGAGTCTTAAACAAAACATAACCTAAATTAAGTGGCGAATGAGCACAATCTATGTGGGAAGATATCTACTTTTTACTACAAGTAACGACCAGTATACTTGTAGTTTTTAGCATAAAACAAGCAATTGGTTTTACAGCCAACAAGTTTTTGGTGTCGTTGCTGAGAATTGTTTTGTTTAGCATCTTGTTTAGTTTAGGTGACTTTAATTTAAGATTGTTTGATATTTTTCCTTGCGTTTTTGCAAGTGCATGAACACAAGGAGCATGAGAAGGTCTAACGAGCTTAGTGAAGAACAATTTTTAGATATTACAAGGCATGAAAGAGAGCTAAGAAGAGTTAGACATCCAGTCAAAATAAAAAGGAATATGGCAGAAGAAGGAGAACAAGGAGGAGCTGAGAGGACATTGATGGACTTTATGAGGCCATGTTTCAGTCCTCAAGGAGTCACAAGGCCAGAAATTCAAGCCAATAATTTTAAGATCAAGTTAGCACTCCTTAATATACTTTAGAGCAGTGTGCAATTTTATAGGCTCTCCAAAAAAGATCACAATGCCCATCTTGCAAATTTCTTGGAGATTTGTGATATCTTCAAGTTTAATGGGATGTCAGATGATGCCGTGAGCTTGAGATTGTTTTCTTTTACCTTGAGAGATCAGGCAAAGGTATGGTATAATTCACTCAGTGCAAGCCAAATAACTACTTAGGAGCAACTAGCCCAAGCTTTCCTGGCTAAGTACTTTCCCTTGACCAAGACAACAAGAATCATCAAAGAGATCACCAACTTTTGACAAAGTGATGGGGAGTCATTGTATGAAGCTTGGGAGAGATTCAAGGAATTACAATGGATTTGCCCTCACCACAACCTTCTGAGGGAATTTCTTTTGTAGACATTCTACAATGATGTAACTCAGAGCACAAGGGGAACAGTAGATGCAGTTGCATAAGGGTCTTTGATGAGGAAAACCATTGCTGTAGGTCATGATCTTTTGGAAGAGTTGGTAAGTAACAGCTGCATATGGTTAAATGAAAGGAGCTGAAAAAGGTCCAAGGAGCAAAAAGGAATTATTCCACTTGACTCGATGACAACCTTGCAAGCATAAATTACTGCCTTTACCAAGCAGTTGAGCAACATACAAGGAGCTGCTTCATCTATAGTCAAAACCATACAGTTACAATGTGAATTATGTGGGTAGAACAATCATGGCATAGGTGAATGCTTCTCTCTGGGAACGAGTGGTACGGAACAAGTAATTTACATAGGTCAATCACAACAAGGTAATAATCCATACTCTAATACTTACAATCCTGGGTGGAAAAATCACCCAAATTTTTGTGGAGTACTAACAATGCAGATGGCTGAGTGAGAACACAAGGACCTCCTTAAGACCATCTTAGGTCTTTGGAGAACAAGATGGATAAGTTAATGGATGTATTGGGTTCAAAGTTCTCAATCCAAGAGGAAGGTCAAAGAAGACCAGAAGAGAGTTAGAAAAGAATGGAGGTAAAGTTTGACCAGATTGTGAAGAACCACGCTTCATCCATCCACAATTTGGAGGTACAAGTAGGTCAACTTGCTATTACTTTGTCTTCTAGGAATGCAGGAATCTTACCAATCAACACTAAGGCCAATACAAAGGAACAACTTAAGGTGATTATACTTAGGAGTGGCAAGCAATTGGAGGAGCCAAGTCTGCAAAAAGATAGCCAACAAAAGGAAAAGATAGAAGACAAAGAAGAAAAGAAGCCATATGTACCACCACCACCCTATAGGCCTAAGATTCCATATCCATCAAGGGTGAGACATCATCAAGTTGACACTTAATTCTCCAATTTTTTGGAGAATTGAAGAAACTTCATATTAATTTGTCATAGGTGGAAGCATTGGAATTATGCGAAGTTTCTCAAGGACATATTGACACACAAACACACTTGAGAAGACAATTGACCATGGGATACTATAATTAGGATCAATACTTAGTAATTAGGTGCCTCAAAAAATTTGAATGGGTTTAAAATCATTAATACCCATTATTTTTGAAAAAGGACATTTTTGTCCTAAACTTATGAAGTTCCCAAAATTCATTCGCTTGGACTTGTTTTCAATTTGTTTCAATGTCATTTGACTCTAATATCTATTATGGGTATTTTCAATTTGTTTCAAGATTGGGTCCTCAAAATCCCTATTCAAGTGGAAATACTGTTTACTCAGGTTCACTATTCATCCAAAAATAATATTCACCTAGAATAAAATCTATAAACCGATAGAACGGAAAGTTTGAGGTTTTACAAATGATCGATAAGTCATAAACATTAAATGCAGGATAACACAATCCATTTCAAAAGAGAGGAGCAATGTTATTATAATTGATTAATGCACAACCATGTTATTAGGCTTTGAAATTCCCATGAATTGGAAGGAAGATAATTGACAACTTGTGGCCCTTATAAGCACATTTCTAGAAAGAAGAACAGACGTGAACAAATGTCCCTCATTTATTCTCCTTAATTAACCTTTATAATTACTTTTTTTACTTCATAATTAAGGTTTCCAGAGTCGATATGATCAATTGATGAATCGTGCCCCTTAACCTTGCATTAATACTTTGAAAATTAAAACATAAAGGTCTAGATCGTTACACAAGCAATGGACATGGCCATGTACATGAATTACCTTGTTATGTATATTTTCACATGGGCAAAACAACCAAAGTTGTACATGTTTATAATGACTTATACAGTCCCTCGCACGTTCATGTAAGACTTACATACGCATGTTCTTCTTTACACGGGCAAGTTCCTTAAAAATAACTCCAATTCTTTTGTTTTTTATACTAATTTCTCCGTAATTCATCTCCTTTTGATTCATTAAGGCAAATAAGATAGAATAGTAGTAAAACTGCTCAAAATTGTGAATTTAACTTATTTTGCTTCTTTTACCTCCAGCTTGTACCTAAACCAAAATTTGAATCAAAATAAATATCTTAGAAGAAAAATAAACATTAATCACTAAACATTAGGGAATAAATAATTAATTAATTAAACACCTATCAAGTTCCTCCATACTTAGCTTTTGGTCGTCCTAAGGCAAATCTGAAAATCAAAATCAAAATATATCCTCTTAAACCATATTTTTAAATAATAAACAATTTCAAAACCTAAAACGAGAATTGAACATTTAAGATTTTACTCATTGATAAATCAAAAATGATTTTCTTCAAAAACTGAGCAATCTATGGGTAGACTTTCATAATTTATGTTTAAAAATAAAACAATATGTAGGTACACTCAAGCATATTCCATGATCAAGTCGATCCATAACTTTGCATATCTTTTTGGTTCTCCACCACTAAAGATTCACTTTTAAGGTTGTAATATGACTAAAGGTTAAGGTGAGAAATATTTAGTTCACGTAGTTCAAAAAGCCATCGAGACTAGTAGAGCAGAAAAAACACTCAATAGCACATCAAATGCAAAAAATAACATCCTATCAAATCTAAGTACTATCAACTATGATGAATAAAAAAATTGTGCTCCACATATTAATTTCGGGCTTTCAAATGGCAAACCATATGAAGTACAAAGAAATAGAAGAAATCATCTAAAAGAATAATAATGAACAATCTATTATAACCATAAGGAGTGACCCTTTAGAGTAACTTCCCCTTTATTTACATCACAATTAAGTCACCCATTGCTTAAAACCATGGGAGGAAAGATTAATATGAATTACTAACAAAGCAAATGATCTTCCTCCCTAACACCTTCTTTTGTTTTATCCTTTTTTCTTTTCTTTTTTGACAATAATTTAAAAACAAAAAAGAAAAAAATACAAATAAAATACATTGGCAATGGAACTCATTAAAAAGACATAAGGATCATGTTCCATTAGTTATAACCAACCCATATATATTGGCACCCCCATACTTATTCTCTTATGTGTCCACAAACATCAATGATCGATAGTGCTTCACTAGCTCTAAGGCTTAGGTCAGACTTTTCTTTCTTTAAGTTAAAGACTTGTAATATGGTTAACACAAAAGGAAAAGACTAATAAAGCTCAAAGATGATTAACAATAAGAAATATTATATCATTATATAGGTTGTTTGGCTAATGTAGCTTACAAAACAAAGAAACATATTAAAATAGAAGTGTGGCCTCAAATAGAAAATCAAGGCAAAGTCAGGAGGTATACGTCATGAAGGTCACACATAAAAGAAAGGTACTGAGACTAATATGGATGTGTCAATCTAAAAGGCTCAAAATCTCACTATCTTATATCTACCCATTAGTCGCTATCATTTTAAAGGGAGCACCCATTGACCAACCATAAGAGTAAGAATACTTGTCGAAGTTGCCATGAATTTTTTTAATTAATTCAACTCTCTAGTTATATTTGTATAATCCTATAAGCAATGGAAATAAAGAGAACAATTTTTTTAATTAAAACATACAAAAGGCACTCAAAAGTAAACATAAGAACTAAATTCCCCTCCCTTGCACTTAAAAATTACATTGCCCTTAATGTAAGATTAATTGTAAGAGAGAGAGTATTAAACAAAAAAATGCAAAAGAAAAGGAAAAAGCTCCCCTAGGGTTACCTCCCAAGCAATGCCTTTATTTACTGTCATTGGCTCGACTATATGCTTTCTTTATCAAGTGGTATAAACTGGTCTTCAAATACCACCACTTCCACATTCTTCACTTAAAATTCATCATAGTAAGGCTTAAGGTGATGACCAATCACCTTAAATGTCTTCTCTATTTTCAGACTCTAAATCTTTACTACACCATAGGGGAAAATCATTAGAAACCACAAAAGGACTAACCTAATGGTAATGTAACTTACCTAAAAACAATTTAAGTCTAGAATAATAAAGAATAACTTTCTGACTAAAATAAATCTTTTCTTTAAGATTATCTTATCACGAAAGCTTCAGCCATCTCTTTGTAGATCATTGCATTCTTATAAGAATCATTCCTTATCTCTTTAAACTTATATAATTGCAACTTTCTATGCACTCTTGCTTCATCAATATTTATGTTGCACTGCTTTGATATCCTAATATGCTTTATGTTGAAGCTACACAAGAATATGACACAACTTTCCAAACATCAATCTATATAGGGACATATCAATTAGTGTTTTACAAGCTATCCTATAAGCCCAAAGTGCATCTTCTAATCTCAAGCTCTAATCCTTCCTATTAAGCTGAACTGTTTCCTATAAGATTGACTTGATTTCTCTATTTGACAGCTCAGCTTGGCTATTTGTTTGGGGATGATAGGTTATGGTATTTCCTAAATAAATCTTCATCCAACTTATTGCAGAAATGAGGTCCTCTATAACTTATGATGGTTCTCGGTATCCTAAACTTGGAAAAGATGTTAGACTTGATAAAATTTGTAACAAATTTAGCATCATTAGTCTTGGTGGCTTTATATTCCACCCTTTTAGAAACATAATTAACTGTAAGTAAAATATAACAAATATCAAAAGATGAAGGGAACAATCCTATGAAATAAATACCCAAGTATCAATGATTTCGAAGAAAATAATTGGAGTTTGTGGCATTTAATTTCTATAGGATAAGTTACCTAACTTTTGATACATGTCACATGACTTACAAAAGAGATATGCATCCTTAAATAGTGAAGGCTAACAAAAACCACTTTCCAATACCTTATGGTTGGTCCTTTTTTCTCCAAAATTCTCTCCACAAGCGTAAGAGTGACAAAAGGTCAAAATAAAAAGAGTCCCACTCTTAGGAACACACCTTCTTATCATTTGATCTGCATAAGGCCTCTAAAGATAGGGACCATCCCACAAATATTACTTGGCTTCACTGTTAATTTTGTCCCTTTGAGCTTTTAACAATCTTACAGGAAACTTATTAGCAACTAGAAATTTCACAATATCTACATACCATAGAGGTCTCAAGATAGTAAAAAAATAATTTTTATATTGAAATGTTTCTTTCGAAAGGATATCATCTTCCTCTTACACTAAATGATTAAGGTGCTCCAAAACTACATTATCTGCCCCTTCTTGTCTCTTATTTCTAAATTAAAATCCTAAAGGAGGATAATCCACCTAATTAGCCTCAACTTTGATTCTTTCTTGGTTAATAAGAACTTTAAAGTTGTATGATCTAAATAAATAATAAATTTAGCACACAACAAATATGACCAAAAACTTTTTAAGTTAATAAAATAGATAAAAATTTTCTTTTGGTTGTAGAATAATTTATTTAGGTTGAATTCAAAGTTTTTGAAGCATAATAAATTATATATGCAGTCATTACCACTCTTTGTCTTAAAACCACTCGCATCATATAATTGTTGGCATCATATATAATCTCCAAGGGGGAGGCTTCAGTTTAAAAGTTGAATCATCGATGAGGATGCCAAGAGCCCTTTTAACTTGTCAAATGCCTCCTTACACTTATTATCAAGCTTAAAAAGAACATCTTGCTATAATAGCTTGCATAAAGGTGAAGCTATCTTCAAGAATTCCTTGATAAACTTATATAGAAAACAACATGGCTAAGAAAAGAATGAACTTCCCTAACAGTTATGGGGTAAGTTAAAGTATAAATAAGGTCAATCTTAAACTTATCAATCTCTATACCCCTATAAGACACAACATTACCTAAAAATATATCTTAATCAACCATAAAATGGAAAATTTCTAATTAAGCATAAGGTTAGTTTCAATGCATCTTTATAAAATAAGTGGAAGATTCTCTAAGCAATTATCAGAAAAGGAAATATAAACACTAGAATCATTCATAAACATCTCTATGATCTTCTTGACATACTTAGAAAATATGCTCACTATACACCTTTGGAAAGGCATCCTTTGATAAGTAAATGTACTAAACGACCATGTGAAAGTCATCTTTTCTTGATCCTCCAACGCAATAGGAATCTAAAAATAACCTAAAAAGCTATCTAAAAAATAGTAATAATCATGTCCAGTAAGTCCCTTAAGTATTTGATCAATAAATGGAAGGAGAAAGTGTTCTTTATGAGTTATAGAATTCAATTTCTTGTAATCAATAAAAAATTTCCTCTTAGTTTATACATGAGTGGGAACCAACTCACCATGCTAATTTGTTACTACTGTAATTTCGGATTTCTTTGGAATCATTTGCACTGGACTTAACCACTTAATATCTAAAATATGATAAATCACTCCAACATCTAAAAGTTTAAGAACTTCCTTTTCCACATCTTCCATTATTACAGGATTTATCCTATATTGTGCATGCCTAATTGGTTTGGCATCTTCCTCAACTAGAATTTGATACATGCACATAAAAGGAATTATTCCTCTAATATCAATAATTGTCTACACCCTATAGCCTTCCTATGCTCCCTTAACACACAAAAAAACTTACCTTCCTAATTGGGAGTCTACTTTACTGAAATAATCACTAGAAGAGTTTGATCGTCCCCCAAGTATGCATATTTCAAATAAGAGGATAATGGTTTTAATTCTAAATCAGGTGCAACATATCAAAAGGTAGAAATTTCTAGTAAGAATCAGGTAGTTGTATAGAAGCAAATTCATACCTCCTAGGGACTAGTTTTAAAGAATGTAAAGAAGTCATTATCTCAATCAGTTCTTCTCCTAACTCAACATCATTGGTGGTTCCAACTACATATGCTTATTTAAAATTGCTTCCAATTTGTCCCTACAATTTAACTTAAAATTTTCTTTTACTAATGGACCAACCACAACAATCACAAAATAGAATTATCATCTTTGTGGTGCTTATGGCATCAAAAAATATTAAAATGAATTAGTTCCCTATCAAATTTCATTACGAGAGTAACCTCTTGAACATCTATCTTACTTTGGGTAGTGTTAGGAAATGATCTCCCTAATAAGATAGGTGTGGGATTAGGGAAGATATCATCATCCATATCTACCATATAAAAATCAATAGGAGACACTAATTCATTCACCTACATAAAAACATCCTCAATCACTCTATCTAAATAAGCATCAATGAAAAAAAACCAATTGTATGATAATAATAGTTTCTTTTAAAGGGCCTAAATTTAAAAAAGTACATATGGAATGAGATATAATATTAATCAACTCTCCTAAATATAGTATAGCTCGCTTAATAATATGTTACCAATCTTATAGGGAATAGTAAATATGACTAGGTCCTAACAATTAAGATGTAGTTTCTTTTGGAAAATCATGGAAACATATAGGGAATAGTAAATATGACTAGGTCCTTACAATTAAGATGTAGTTTCTTTTGGAAAATCACATAAACATTCTCACCGATCATGATCTTTTCATCGCATTTCAACTTTCACTTATCGGTACACAATTAATTAAGAAATTTTGCCTAACTTAGCACCTGCTTAATCTCATCTAACAATGGTATATTCCCTTCCACCTTGCAAAAAGTCTCCAAAACCTTCTTATTCTTTTCCTCCTTATTTGACTTCACTAACCTGTTGGGAAAAGGTAGAGGATTAGTCTTAACCGTTTTTGAAAGGTTAAAATTTACATTCAAAACACATAAGGTATCTCCTTTCTTTTCAAGGTCCTTCTCAATCTTCTTTTTATTGGCAATCACAGGTGCAGTCCTCTTAAGAACATCAAGCTTCTTAACACTTCGTAAAGTCATTGCACAAACATTCTTTGGATTTATCTTAGGTTAAGATGAAAATTTTCCTCCACTTTGTGTTTCTAAATGGTTGATAAAAATTGTCATTTGACTCACCCGATTCTTCAAATTTTGAATACTAAACCTTATCCCCTTGATTTGAGATTTTATCTACTGTTGAAATTACAAGGAATTAGTAGTAAAATAATTAACCCTATCTTTTAATGATATACCTGAGTTAGAGGAGGAAGTTCGTGGCTTGGGCTAAAACTGTTGCATACCTTATGGCCTATTTGGAAAGTAAGTATGTTGCTTATTCCCTCCATAACTTAGGGTAAGATGATCTTTTCAACTTGGGTAATAGGTTTGAGAATTTATATTGTACCATTGAGAAAAGTTTCCTCCCACATCATAGACATGTTCTATATTCCCCTTTTGCAAATTTGAGTACCTATTTGTTAGATGATTCACATTGGCACATATCCCACAATATTTCACTTGTACTTACCCTATAGTAATTTTTCTAAAAAAGGAGGTTAGCTCATATAAACGATGTTCAATAGATGAAGTATTTACCTTATTTAATTTGCAGCCATCATTACAAATGCCAAATTGTTAGGAGTTTGCCACAATACACTCAATTATAGTCTTTACCTCTTCAGGATTCTTTCACCCAATGCTTGTATAGGCAATAATCCTTTATAGAAATATTAGATAAGAAGTTGTTTGGTGATATTGTGATAGGGGTAGGTAGCACACAACTTCTTACAACATTTCTAATACTTATAAAGGGATTGCCATATGCTCATTGTCTTCAATACTAGGGAAATACTTATCCAAAAATTGTTGGCCCCCGAACCTTTTATGGAAGCTAGAACGGTTAAGTGAATTATTGGCAATTATTCATGTGTAAAGAAAGGGGGAATTCATGAAAATTGAAATAAATGGAAAATCTAGTTTAGATACAAGATGGATTATATGTGATATGTTGAAGTTAAAAGCAGGAAAATGTATATGTCCATTGAGTATGCTTCGGTTTTTAGCCATAACTTGATCTCTAGTCATCCAAATGAGATGATTTTTTATTTGGATTAAACTAGAAAGATAAGGCTACAAGTTGTATGAAGGAATTAAGTTCTAATTCAATCTCTAAGAAAGTCA
>JANIJF010213119.1:0-10916 GCA_024520955.1 Erythroxylum bequaertii | reverse complement strand
TCATTAATAATCAGACCCATTTCTAGTTTTCCTTTCTTTTTTGTCTGATAAAACAAAGCAGCATCTTTTTGTTAAATTCTTTTTCATTTAAAGGATACCTATTCTAATCCATGTTTTACAATAAATTCTTTAGAAAAATTGTTATTTCTGTACAACTCGCCTTAAAAATGTCGATGAAATTATGTGACAAATCCAAAAAACGTACCAAAAAGTGCAAATTCACTGGCTGGAGTTGATCATATAGTGGCCTGGCGTATAGCAAAGAGAGAACTGTCCTTTCTTCTTCTTTTTTTTTAATTGAAGGACAAAAAAGGGTCAAAAAAGAGGAGGAGAGAACTCTCTCTACTTAGATGTCTTCTATTTAATCCATGAATTGTTATGAAAGGAAAAAAAAAATTAATTTCAGTCCCATAAGAAATGTTAAACAAATGTAAAGTTGGAGTGACACAATCAGAGAATTGTTAATTTCATTTTAGCAATTTTAAAATCCGACTGTTGTAAATGCACCAACTTCGTTACCTACCAAAACCACATAACTACACGCGGCAATTTATTTTATAGATCTGGTATTGCGAATATATACAAAGGAAACTACCCATGATCAATGAGTAAACACAAAAAGGAGGAGATGATGGCATCTCATGATCATATGGCTTAGCAGTTAATTTAGGTTTAGCCATTTCATTTGTCTTCTAATCTCTAAAATGATGATTAACCAACCTCCATGCTCCTTTAGCTCTCAACAGTAGTTTTTACTCTTTCTAGGTAGAAAGAAGGGGATCAAGCTATACTGATTAGGGACTCCAAAACGCTATTACTCTTCAGATCAACCATAGCATTACAATTCTATGAACTCAATGAACCATGGCATAATAAATATGAAATATGAGCACTGAAGAAGAGTTTCCAAGTTAATGCTATTATTTACATATTACAACGTGATATATTTGTTATCAACCTGTCTTTCTTTTATATACAGAAGTCATCAAACCCAACAACATAGTATCCACAGTTCTGCTTCACAGTCCACAGAAGACTGGAACCTTCCCCAAAGCCTCACCATATGGTTAATGAATCCATCAGGCCAAATTAAAGAATAAGCGCACACCTGAATTAAAAAAATGCAGTGTTCAGCACCTGACACGATTGTGTATCAGTGAATCCAGAGATAAAACAAAACTCCCATATCTGCTAATGAAAAGACGGAAAACCAACCACGAGAGTCTTCCAAATTTTACGTGTTAAGAAGATTAAACGTGGAAAAAGTGGAATTACCTTTTAATCAAACTCATCACCTTCATGTTCAAAATGATTCTCGATTTTCAAGCCTTCATTAATGCTGTTTACAAACTTGAGGTGACCCTCTGCTCTTAATGCCTCTCTATTATTTACAAACTCAAGCTGTGTATTTTCCTCAGGGCTGTTATTGTTATTTACAGAGCCCACGGTTTCCATCAATGCGTGACGTCCATTAGACCCAGTTTCTTCATATCCATTCTGAATTCCAGCTCCTCCACGCCTGCTGTCAGTCTTTAAGTCCAGAGATCCAAAGCTGCTCCTATGTGAAAACTTGCTGTTTTCAGACACTCCAGACTTCTGATATGACACATGCCCGTTAATATTGGAATCCATAGCAGGAACTCTGCACATGAGAGATAACATTTCACAATTATTCCTATATCTATCTCACCTTTCCACAAAAAAATGAATCCATATACAAATAATTAGAAGCCTAGATAACATACTAATAAAAATGATCAGTCATCAACAGTACCAGCTAGGGGGAGCAAATCGTTGGTAGAAAAGTTCCCGAGTCATGATCCAGATAAAGGGAATTCGCAAGACCACTGAGAAACCACATTGCTTAATGTATGCAAGAAGTACGAATCTAGCCAGATATAGCACTTTGGAATAAAAGGATCGAGTACCACCATAGAGAAAAGCATTTTTTCTCAATATACTATCTTATCCTCAAGATCAAGCAACTCAATCCCATTGTATCATGAGATCTGCATTTTCTAATCGCAGAAAAAAACGTGCAGCTGATCTCCCTATCAATTCAGACACTGTTTGTTTTCTGTTCTAGCTTGGGTAAGATATTAATGTTCAAATTGGTAATTTAACATTCTTCAATTGTTGAATAGAAAGACCTTATAATAACGTTCAAAAGCAAACATGAAAGCTAACCACACAAAGCAGTTTTCCATATATTCTTCAGATTTCTTACAACAACAAAAAGTTTTCTACCCAGAAGCGTACACACAACGACAGTCACCAGATTCTTAAAGGGATCAAATTCAGTTCTCAACCTTGAGGATTCTTAATATTCTTTAGGTACTCATAAAGATATCATTCCCTTGGATTATAGGAAAACTTTTACCCGTCGAATAAAGAAAGCTATCAAATATCAAGATTTTTAGTGTACCTTAAATGATGGATCCTTGCTTTATGTAGGCTGTTGATAACTGGAACCAAATCTTTGGATCTAGCTTCAATCATGCGAGTTGGAATCCTTTCAATCTCAATTTCCCCACACTTAACTTCTTCATCCAACTGTGAATGTTCCATTATCATTGAATGCAAGTATATCTGGAAAGCAATTGACAAGCACAAAGAACATGTTAAATGAGAATGCAAGAAAACATAATATAACTTTCATGCTTTTTCTTGTCCCAGACTACAAAGAAGTACCTCAGCTTTTGCCCATAATGGTGCACGAGCTTCATGCATCTGCAGTTCAGCTTCCGAAATATAAAAATGATGTTTTTCATCCCATTTTTTTGTCTGCACGCCAGCAACCCTTTCTTCAGAGTGAATACCATTTCCTTTTCCTGTGTATTCAGGATATATCTTATTGCTGTCAAAAATCCCATGCTCCCCATATATGTCAAGATTATCTTCTTGTTCCCTGCAGTTTTTCTTCTGGCATATATTCCACTTCTGGATTGCCTGAACTGCTAACCTTGAATCACTTTCAGCAGTTGATTCACAAGTTAAATTTGTCCCAGAAAAATTGGTTGTTAAGTCTACATCAGCTGATACATGCAACAGAAACTGTATCATACAACCAGAAGGAGAGAAAACTAGAAGGTGGTACTTCGTCTTCAAAGAAGAGTCATCCAAATCGCTGTTGCCTTGGCAGTTATGAAATGAAGAAGCAGTGGCAACTGAAACTGTGGTCAGCCTTCCTGTTGCAGCTGCTGCAGCACCAGTAACGGTGCCTCTCCAACCATGGTTTCCATTCCTTATTCTACTGACTGCAGAGAGTATAACTGGGGGACCAGGTACAAAGGCTCTCTGTTGATTATGCACTTGTAAGCCTAAATTAGGTGGGTAGCGAACAGCCGCATTAGTCATTGCACCTGATCCACCATTTTGAATGGTGTAACTGGCATCAGAAGGCTGAAAGATGACTGATCCACCCAAGGGATTAATAGCAAACAAATGACTTGTCCCCCTGGAGGAACTTATCATTATCCAGTTGCTATCATCACTAAAACTGATGTCCTGTATAACCTGAGAATAGTTTTGGAGATAATATCAATTCCAGTCACACAAGCACCAAGCACATCAACATCATATTGACAGAAAAGACAAAGCATACTGCATTTGTAAATCCACGTTGTAGCCTGTAAAGGTGTGCATAAGAGAAACCAGCATCACCAGATGATGAGCTTCCGAGGAGTGTAGGCATTATTCTGAAAACATTTATGTTATGACCCTGAACAGAAGCCGTCACTAAAAGCATCCCACTAGGATCAAAGCACAGGGCTGAAATAGGACTTTTGTGTGCCCTAAACTGGGTGATAACAAGTTTAGTAACAATATCTCTGACAACAACCTAGGAAAAGAGCAAAAAGAAAAAGAGACCAAGTAAGCAAAATGCAAGAATAATCGCGCACATGACAAGAACATTTTAAGCAGCCACCTCTTTGAAGAAATGAAAATAGGAATAATGTTTGTGCATTGAGTTGTGGCTCATACTTTAATAGAGACTATATTTAACCCCGGTGCTCCTGGTACGGTGCAATGACAGTGTAAAGGTTTTCCTCACTGGAGGAATATTGAGGGTTGTCTTTGCAATTTGATTTTTGTCCATGTTGTAAAAGGAATGACCCTAAGGTATAAAAAGGGCTATGTTACTCATTTCCATCATTGTGAAAGCCTATGGAATTAGGCATAACTTGCTGAATCACATAACATGTTGTCTCTTTTCTAAAATCTTTGGATATGTGTTATCTTCTGTTTATTCTTACAGTGCAACGCCGACATGAAGAATAAAGGAACAATGTTTTCTAAAACTTTTCCAACTAGAACGGCAAAATAGTGAAATTTTCACTTGCATATGAAAAAAAATACTATACATACCATTCCAATACTATCTGCATCTTGCAAATGACCATTACCCGATTGAATAGTACCATTAGAATCAGGTAAAAGCTCTGAGTAATATCTAGACAGTTTTTTATATCCCATATCTCCTAAGGTCGCAATTCCAGCAGCAAGTTGCTTGCTTGATTCTTTTGCATAATGTGCAACGAAACTCCCATTTGAAGAATAACCAGAAAAACTTGCAGATGGTCTCAGGTGTTCTGGGCTAAGGCGTCCGGAGTTGGCAACAAGAACAGGAGTTCCACTATAAGCTAACCACCTAGGACCAACTGCAAGAGGCCCATATCCTATACCTCCAGAACCCATAATTATGGGATTTGTAACAATTGTATACGTTCTCTCAAACGAAGTGGCATCAAAACAATGTATCTGCAGGGCATAAAGCATAATCCTCACAATTTAATAGAGAGAGATTAAAGATTTCTATATAAAAAAAAAGAAACCATAAGCAAACATACCTGAGATGCCTGAGAAATAGCTACAATTTGAGAGCTACACCTCACAGAATAAACAAATGATCTGAACTTGAGGAAATGCACGTATGATTGAGATCTCATGGAATAGAACCGCACTACAGTTGGCACAACACAACCAGAACGAGAGTCATTGTAGTTCAGACTAGTACCATTACATGGAGTTCTTGAACAATCCTGAAGATTTATATCACCAATGGCACTCCCATCAACACAAGCTACCAAAAGAGGACGGCATTCTGCAAACCTGTCTTCTGATCTATCTGATGCCATTGGCTTTGGTAGCATTTGCAAGAACGAAACAGGACCATCATTTCTGGACACAAGATCACAGACATTATCTGCTTCTTCAACATCCCACACCTGGAAACCAGATCGATATGCTAATAGCAAAACACGTCTAATTACACCACTCTCACACTCCAACTTGTCAAACCCAGCCCAGAGAATCTGCATAGCATTAAACACGGTATGAGATTAATCAGAACTGTCAGAACTTAGTGTGAAAAATGTTACAGGAAAAAGTCAATGAATCTATATGGCATCAATTAACCATCAATAGATGGGAGCAGGAGAGAGTACGAGGAAACCACTATTGAGAAGAACATCCATAAAAAACCTAAATGAACAAGGAAAAAGAACGAGAAATAAGAGGGAGGGAAGGAGTGAGGGATAGAGAGAGAGAGAGAGAGAAAAGTTAGCACTCCAGAAACTATCCTTTATATAATTACAGATGTTCCAAAATAACATTGAGCTAAAACTTTCAATTTCAGTAAGAATCTAGATGTTTCAATAAAATGTCTCTACTTAATGCAATATGAAGTGTCAAATTGAGAATAATAATCCACGTCATTCATATGAGAACTAAAGATCTCCATTCACACAGCTTAAATGCTTCTGAAAATCGAGTTCCGAGTTCATAGATTATCCATTTCTCAAAATGAACAAGTAAAAAGCTCATCTTATCCAGAAAGTTTAGTCCAGTTGTCTCAACTGAAAGGAGGAGGTTGATTTGGTTAAAACCGTTCATAAACTAAATCGTGAAAAATATGAGCTAAATGTCTCACAAAATTAGATTTCATATGCAAAATTGTTACCATGTATCCTTTACCAACAAGATTCTAAGCTCATTCAGGTTTAGAAGAATGGATCCGTTACTTTTATTTATTTATTTATTTTTGGTAAACAGGAAATCAGAAATATATGCGAACACTGGTCCATTAGTTCTATGCCTAATCAAAAGTAAAATTGCTCGCTTTCAAGAAATTAATCAGATCAAACCATTCTTCCACCAGCTATCATTTGTTCTCATACTCATTAAAAATTCAACTTCTGACAAGTATATGATTGCAATATTGAATTCTCAAAGTCTCTAAAATTGCCAATCAAATCACAGCACTGGCCAAAAAGTCCAGATTATTAGACCAGCACTGTGCAAGCCACTCGGCAAATCTCATGTTATCATCAACTAACACCAAACTTTCACAGCACATGCCAAGGAAACATGCTAGAACATTCAGTCTCCTCAAACTGAACTTATGAAAGAACAAACCCTTCAAGCTTTATAACCATATCAAGTTGCGTACTGATATCTACTAATCAGTATTCTGTTATATGACAGAACCATTCATAACCAGCAACTAGGTAAATTAGTCAACCAACACATTTGCGTTGCAATTTGGAGTAAATATTTGTCAAAATTTCCCCCACCTCAACAAGGCACAACGATACTTCCTCTCTCATTACTCAGAATTTTATACACATCAAAATTCATGCTGGAAATATGCTCTCCCCAAGCAAAATCCAAACCAACTAATTCAACATGGACAAGCTAAAAATCTCCTGCATCCCTCCAAATTCTAGGAGAATAGACAAAAAGCAAGTACAAAATTTCACTTCTTCTACCTGATTGTGGTTGGCGTCATCATCTCTGTCCACAATAGACTGTGCCACCGAAGCCGCAGACTTCGCAACGGTGGACGCCCCCGACGAAACGATCCTCAAGTAGCTGGAAATCGCCCGAAACGAGCTTGGAAGAAACCCACTATTGACTCGTCCATGCGAATTCTTGTTGTGCTGCTGTTGCTGCACATCGCTACTATTCTTCATAATAGTTCCCAAAACCCAAAATACAAAGGCAATCAATACCCAAATCGCTAAAATTCCCGATTCTCCAATTTCTACTTTAAGCATAACAGCAACCTGTGTTTTCTTGAAGATGAAAACCAAAAAATTAAAAAAAAAAACAAAACTTCACCCCAAAAAAGTTATGTTCAGGCCACAAGTGAGTCCATGTTAACTAAACTATGGATTCAAAAACCAAGTAAAATCCAGAAATAGACTCCAAATAGAAGCAAACTACTGCCAAGCTTCAGCTACAAAATCTGCCCCTTTCGGTATATGGGGTTTTTCCTTCCAACAAGAAAACAGCTACAAAGAACGGATTAAAACAAAACACCGATTCAATTTTGAAGTTCTGATTTCCAAACGATAAAAGATAAGTTGGGATTTGTACGGTAATGAAGATTGAAAAGAATTTACACAAAGAATGTTTTTTTTTTCCCTTAAATCAGTAGAAAAAATAAATAAAAGATGTAGAAAATCAACATATGAATATGATACAGGGGGGGATGTTGAGATAAAGAGAAAATCGCAGTTGAAGAGAGAGAATGGATAATGAAGAGAAGAGTTTGATTTTGATTTATTTGGGTTTTCGGAGAAAAAAAGAACTCCGTTTACGTCTCTCTCTTTCCTTGTCAAAGTAATTGGAGTTTTCTTTATTTTGAATCCTCTTAGAAAATTAGAGTTTAAGATTTAATACTAACAAAATCTCCTTCAAATGTTTGAAAAGCTTATCGTTATCAATTCTTTAGACAAAGAAACATAGTAATTATGTGATGATTAATGAATTGATAATGTTAGTTAGTGGTTGTACAAAAGATAATTCTTATACAAATTAGTTTTTAAAAAAAAGCAGAAATAAATATCCAATGACAATTTAAATATAAAATTAATTTAAGAATGAATAATTTAAAAGCGCCTTTAAGACCCTCATAAAACACCATTTTAAAATTTATACATATAAAAAGAGAAAAGAAGACGAACTTATTCACAAGTTTTATTTCTTGCACGGTTGAACTGGATGCATTCCTTGTACGTTAGGCATCGTCTTTGACTTTACTGATCTGGCATTTTAGTATTGCGCTCCGACGGCTATGATCTCTCAGGAACACCGCAGATTTATGTGCTCCATCAAATATGGGATTCGGTAGACCTTGACCTTATCTCTGTAGTAGTTTTCTTGGGACTAAAGTATATATATTTGCTTTATCCTTTTAAGATATGAAATTAATTACGAATCTAACTAATGACATTTTGAAGATGAGAACACAATTCTAGAAGTATGTTTTCTATCGTTAGTGCGTTTTCTAAATTTATCTTAACTATGAACCAAGCTTAATAACCGTTGGCCAAAGAAAAGCAATTGTCAAATAAAATTTTCCATTTTTTTTGAATTTATTATATTAGTAATAAATTAAATTTTAACTCCAGGAAAAGGAAATTTAAATGTATTATGACATTTGTTGATGATTATTCCCATTACAGTTATATATTTTTGCTTAAAGGCTAAAGGTTGAGAACCAATTGAAAAAATTCATCAAAATAGTCAAATTTGATTGTGAAGAAGAATATCATGCCAAACATAGTGTTTCAGGACTTTAAAAAGTCTGTTTGCTAGATATTTGGAATTAATTGGAATAGTGACTTAATTCACTATGCCGAGCAGTTCTGAGCAAAATGGTGTGTTGCCGAAAGACATAACCGTACCCTAAAAGACTTGAAGAAGTCGATGCAGAACAGGACTATTCTACCTGATTATCTAAAAGTTTGGAAACCCAGCCTTGCATACATTCGTGTATGGGGCTACCCTACTGATGTAGTCTAATCCTGATAAAGAAAGATTGCATGCTCGTTCCACTCATTGCTAGTTAGTAAGATATCTTAGACCATTTTAAGACTACAACTTTTATTGTATAGAAGTGGGACTAGAATAGTAGAATCATAGACAACTAAGTTTCTGAAATACAATGTCTATGATGATGGTGGATTTTTTGACCTTTCGAATGATAACAGGAAGGATACTATAGTTATTATGCACCCGCTACTCATATAGTTAGATCTTGTACATCTAGGTCTCTGTATCGTGCCTATATAGGAGCATGAATCTATACCTATACACACAGTGGTTCTTGAGGGTGCAAGATCTAATGCAGTTAGGTAAATCTATCAGAGTGAGAGGACCTGCTATCCCATTTGATTATATAGTCTATCAAGTGTACAGAACTATGATATTAGACATGTTTCGAATCTAATTACTTTTACAGAAGCTATGTCTGGACCCAATGCGGATGTGTGGAGGGATGCAATGAATGACGAGATACGATCTATGAAGCATAGTAAAGTTTGAGAGCCAGTTGATTTACAGCGAAACTGCAAACTCGTCAACTGTAAATAAAGATTAGACCTAAAGGATTTTAGGATAGAGTTCAGCGGTTTATAGGCTGGCTCAGTTGCCTAATGGTTCACTCAGGGAGAAAGGTTAACTTTAATGTTACCATTTCTCTCGTATCCTTATTGGATACATTTTAAGTTATTAAGGCAATTGTAGCTTATGAAGAGAAAGAGTTACATCAGATGGCAGTGAAAACCGCTTTCCTGAATAAGGACCTTTACGAAGAGGTCTATATGGTACAACCTGAAGGATTTCAGGTTCCAAATGGAATTGACACGGATTGTGCGTTATGCAGATCGATATATGATTTACATTAAACCTTCAGAAAGTGATACCTTACAGTTGATAAGGTTATGACCTCTTTCGGCTCTATGGAAAATAAAGTTAAAATATGCTTGTACCATAAGGTTAGGGGGAGCAAAATTATCTTCATATTACTGCATGTGGTTGATATATTGCTCACGTCAAATTACTTGACCATGTTGTATAAGGTTAAGCAACTTTTAGTCAAAAACTTTGACATGAAGGACCTTGGCGTATTATCTTTTATCCCAAGTATTCAGATTCACCGGGACAGATCTTAACACTCATCAGGCCTCTCATAGAGTGCATACATTGAGTATGTATTACAAAGGTTTAATACGGTTAACTGTAAACCTGTCGTAGTACCTATCTCTCATAGTGAGAGATAATCTTTGGCATAGTATCCAAATAATAAAGTAAAGAGAGAGGTTATGAAGAATATTTTGTATTCTAGTATAGTTGATAGTTTGATGTATGCTTGGCTATGTACTAGGCAGGACATTACATTTACTGCTTGACTGTTTAGTCAATATTTGGTTAATCCAGGTGTAGACTATTGCAATGCAATCAAGCGAGTGTTGAGATACTTAAAGGAACTAAGGGTTATATGTTGACATATAGCATAGTCAATAGACTAAACCTCGTAAGGAATTCAGATTCAATTTTAACTATGTGTCCGAATGATCGAAAGTTCACTTAAGGTTACATGTTTTAAGTTTGCAGATGGTACAAGGTCATGGAAGAGTGTCAAGTAGACACAGGTGACTTCCTCGACCATACATGCGGAGTGTATGTTAAGGGGCTGCTTTACAGACGGTTTAGCTCAGAAACTTGATTTCTGAGTTGTCTGTGATTGATTCAGTGGCTAGACCCATTCGATTGTACGGTGGTAATCTTCTTGCTATGTTGTTTAATAACAACAAAGAATATCATAGGGTAGCATTTAAAGGTCAATTATTTGTCAATAAAGGTGTTAATATGAAAAGGTGACATTAAGGTTTGGAACATTTAAGAACTGAGGAAATGATAGTTGATCCTTTATGTAACATCCCATTATTTGTGGGAAGGTTAGAATGGTAAATGTGAGTGATTAATGAGAGTTAGAGGTGCCCTTCCATGTTCGTGCATAATATGCCATACACTTATACTTGAATAGTGAACTTATCTGCACATGAAAATAATTGTACATGCATTCATGAATAATTCTGGGTATAATTGGATTGAGTTATGATTTT
>JANIJF010213104.1:0-10916 GCA_024520955.1 Erythroxylum bequaertii | reverse complement strand
TGTTGTTCCAAAGAAGCAAGGGGGTTTGGGCATTATTTCGTTTTCTGAAATGCAAAAGAGTCTGCCTATGAAGAGAATTTGGCGCTTATTTATGGACAAGGAAGCTTTGTGGGTCAAATGGGTGCAGGCATACCGCCTTAACGATCAAAGCTTTTGGCAGCTACAAATGAGGTACGAACACTCTTGGATATTCAAAAGCCTGCTGAACTTGCATGAATTGATTTACCCTTTCATTCGGAGTAGAATTGGGGATGGGGAAGACATTTATTTTTGGTTTGATAATTGGCATATACTGAGTCCTCTCTGGATGCGAAATGACTTAAATAGAATTCGTAACCGAATTCCAAACAATGCCACTCTGGTATAGGTTGTTCGGGAGAGCGACCGCTTGCTTAGGTACAGGTTCGGTTATCTCCTTAATGGTTATATTCATGGTATCTCCCTTCATAGCTCTCCTGACAAGCAACTTTGGACTCTCACCCAAAATGGGGACTTCATAACCTCCTCTGCACGTAACATTGGGAGAGGGGCAACGGAGGAGGTTTCATGGGTTGCGCTCATTTGGAAGCAGGTATTATGCCCTAAAGCTGCTTGTTTCTTATGGCTGACTATTAACAACAGACTGAGAACAAAAGACAGATGGTTCGAAAATTATGACCCCATATGTGCGCTGTGTAAGTTGGTCAATGAAACTAGAAATCATTTGTTCTTTGAATGCGAGTATACTAAGGCAGTGTGGAATTGTATAATGTATCTGATAAGTAGCCTGAACTTTGCCTATGAGTGGAACGATGTCCTTGCGGAGGTATTCATGCAGTCCGTCAAGGGGGCAAGATTGTCTCATTCTCCAAACCTCTTTCCAGATGGCTCTCTACCACATATGGCGGGAGAGAAATAGGCGACTCTACAAGCAAATAGAGAGGAACAAGTATGAGTTAACTGATTGCATTATTAATTTGATCAGGGAGGTCATTATTGGGAATGGGATGCAGGACCGTTTATGTTTGGCTTTGAGAAGACGCTGGCAGCTCTAGTTGTAGCTTGATGTTGGTTACTATGCTTTCATTTCCACTTGATTTCCATGTGACAGTGGCATCTGTGATAGTGGCATGAACGCTGCTTTCTCTTTTTGAGTTACCTGTATAGGTTTGCTTTCTTGTACATTGTAAACGTTGTTCATTTTGTTGTTTATAATATCGTCAAATTCCAAAAAAAACATCATCTGTGCGGAATCTGTCTAGAAATAATTGAGTTCTTCTTTGTTTGGGATGTGAAAAATCGACGGGTATTAGTTTCACAAACTTTTCAATTTTCTCGTGGACTTCTCTAGTACAAACGAAAATAAAAGTAATAAAAAATGAAATAATAAAAAGCATCAAAATTTTGATAACGCAATTTGACACATCTTGCCTACGTCTGCGGAGCTCTCGCTCAGCTTAATCACTTTCACCAAAGTACAACACTTGAGATAAAAGAGAAGAACAACTTTCTGAAAGGTTCAGCTCCACTGAAATAAATCTAGATGTCGTCGCTACAACAATGGGTTGATTTACATAACCACCAACACAAAGTCACAACTGCACCGATAACACATTCACCAACCAAAGTATACGCAACCCATAAAGAAATCAATTAATAATCGCTGAGCCAATGAAAAATGATGCAACCAAGAAATCATGAATATTGTTCAGCTTCAATAACCCCAATTAAACCATATGAGGCACTGTAAGTGAACGCTACCTATACCTGAATGATACGCCAAAAGAAATCGACGCTATTTGTATGTGAACGTCACACCAACAACTCAACATGATTGTATGCTACACCAATAGCTTAGCACCTATTCATGGCCTCCACAACGTTGTTTGAAAAACAAAGGAAAGGTGAAAAAATCTGATATGTTTTTTCACAATTCAATTAACGCCCACTGTACATATTGTCCAGCCCACACCCATAAGATTCACTTCTCCTATAGATGAAGACACACCTACGGAGATTCACTTCTGCTATAAATGAAGATACACCTACGACGTATACCTGTCTCCTACATATGCACAACTTTGAGATATATATATTTTGAAGAAATCAATTAACACCACCTCACCAATTGATGCAACACACACAGGATGCACCCATAGAGACGTACACGATACTCCTCTACAAAATACGTTTACAAACACGCAAAACAACTTTCCTTTTTCTAATGTCTACCAAAATCCAGTAGTACACAATTCAATTACCAACATGATAATAGACTTCAACATTATGTAGGATTCTATCACAACTATAAGATTATCCATATAGCTTTTGAATCTAAGTCATTATCCAATTAATATCTTACATGTCCAATTAATAAATAATGAAAAAACTAATTACTTAGATATATAACATATATCCTAACAATCTCCCCCTTTTTGACATTATTTGCCATAAATATGAAACTCCCCCAAAATAACAAAATTGGACATATAAGTATCAAATTTACAATTCATATGACAAATACACTCCCACGAGATTCACTTCTCCTATAGATGAAGACACACCTATGGAGATTCACTTCTGCTATAGATGAAGACACACCTATGGTGTATACTTGTCTCTTACACATGCACAACTTTGAGATATATATATTTTCAAGAAATCAATTAACACCACTTCACCAATTGATGCAACACACACGGGATGCACTCATAGAGAAGCACACGATACTCCTCTGCAAAATCCCTTTACAAACACGCAAAACAACTTTACTTTTTTCGGCTGTCCACCAAAATCCAGCAGTACACAATTCAATTACCAACATGATAATAGACTTTAATATTGTGTAGGATTCTATCACAACTACAAGATTATCCATATAACTTTTGAATCTAAGTCATTATCCAATTAATATCTTATATGCCCAATTAATAAATAATTCGAAAACTAATTACTTAGATATATAAAATATATCCTAACAATCTCCCCCTCTTTGACATTATTTGCCACAAATAAGAAACTCCCCCAATATAACATAATTGGACATACAAGTATCAAATTCACAATTCATATGACAAATACTCCCTCTTAATCAAACATCAAGTTTCAAAGAGCATCAAATTTATCCAATCATCTAAATTTCTCCCCCTTGGGATAAAATGATGCCAAAAAGCACGACGAATAATCACGCATATACCTTGAAATCTCCCCCTGAATGGAATAGTTGCCAAAAACAATTTGATGTCTCCTCCTTGGGACAAAATAGTATCAAAACACATAATCATAATAATCAACAATAGGTGCAGTGGAAGAAACATAAGCATCAAGATGACAATTTACCACCATTCAAAACATAGAAAGATATGCCCAAAAGAGAGACAGATATTCGAGAGAGAGACCCATACTGATGAGAGAGTTGAAGAGTCTTCGGTGAAGCCAAATTGAAGTCACAATGCAAACTACTAAAAAAATAAGACTACAATGGCAACATAAAAACTAAAAAAAATAAAAAGACAAATCTTTTTTTAACGGTTTTTTTAAACAACACAAAAAATAATTAAAAAATGTAAAGTACACAGTCCCTGTGCCCCTTGAAGAAATTCAAACCTGACCTTATTCCTCATCATATTATCTTTGTCATTTGTTTCTTCTTTTGAAGTAATTGATTTATCCTTTGTCTGAACAATTTCTTCACAAGCAGTAACTAACTGTGAATCTAGACAATTTCTTATTTTTCCTTCACAATGTCTTTGTGTCTGTAATTGACCCTTTCTAATCCAAGTGTGCTTCGGTACCATGGGCTACTGCTGGAAATTAAATAGAGAGTGTCTAGATTTTCGGTTTTGATCCCTTTGAAACATCATTTAACATCTTGTAACATCTTGGCCTTATATGCTCGATAACTCCACAAAAATGACACGTGGGTACAAATCTTAGATTCTTTCTTGATGTTTCTTCTTCTCGGATAAATCTAGACATATCATTTTCTCCTCATTCACTTTAGAGCACTCACCCTTATAGCTAATGCCTTCAAGATCCCCTTTAACTTTACCCATTTCCATTAACTTTTCTAGTTTTTATGTGCCTCCATTCAACACTCTCAATCTCTTTTTGGTACTTACTAATTTTAGTCTAGCTTCACCAAGCTCATCTAATGTAGAAAACAACTTCTTCTCTAGATCTTGAATGATGTTCTTCATGGAAGTGTTTTCCTCCTTCAACTTCTCATTTTTCTTACACGTTTGGACCCATTTACCATACATTAACTCATAGACTTTATACATACCTTCCTTTTTATCATCTGAAGTACTGTCATCACTGTTATAATCTAAGATTGAGCTTTGAGTTCAATCATCTACGTTTTTCCCGAAATTTTCCGATTTACTCACTTTTTCATCTTCAGTTACTTCCTTCCTGATTATTGTTAAACAAGTAACTGGACTTTTACTGTACAAAGTAACTAATGCAGCATTATTCACAGCTTCTTGTTCACTTTCGAATTCGTTATCACTCCAAGTGCTCATATAGGATTTCCCGTTTCTCTTCTTCAAGATGTTAGCATACTCCGCTTGAACATGTCTGAAGCCTTGGCACTCATGACATTGAATTCTCTTCACCTTTCTTTCTCCCTTTTGAGTTTTCCCTTGTTGTTTGAAATTACTACTTGATGAGCTCCCACCATTTTGCCTAAAATTGGATCAATCCTTTTTCACTCTCTTCAGCCACTTACTGAACTCTCATGTTAATAGCTCTATATCCTCATTCTCGTCGGATTCATCTTCTACATCATTCATACCTTTTCTAGTTTCAACCTGTAGTGTCAATCCTTTGCTTCTTTCTTGTTTAACCCTTAAAAGATTAATTTCAAAATTTGTAAGAATTCTAATTACCTTTCCAATGATAGATCATTAATGTCGTGGGCCTCCTCTATTGCTGCAATTTTTGGAATAAATCTCGGAGGTAATGATCTTCTTGACTAGTTTCAGATTGGAATATTTTTTCTTAAGTTGATGTGCCTGATTCGCTATATCTCGTAATCTTTCATGAAAGTCTCCAATAGTCTCATTTTCATCATTCTTCAGTTCTTCAAACCTCATAGCTAACATCTGTAGTTTTGACGCTATCACAGGTTTGGACCCTTCATGAATAGTTTGCAAAGTATCCCACGCTTCTTAAGTCGATTCACAGGCTGATATCGTTGAGAAGCGTCCTTCATCAATGACACTAAAATTGCGTGCAATGCTTGTGAGTTTTCAAGTATTCTTTCTTCTTTGACTCTTGTCCACTCAGATAGATCTTTTAGAATTGTCTCTCCCTTATTGTTAGTAATCATCGGATATGTCCAATCATGTAACATCGAGTTCCATGCTCTTATTCCTTGTGCCTAAATAAAGTCTCTTATCTGTAATTTCCATGCAGGATAATTGGAACCGTCCAATAGCGATGACCTAATAATTGATGCTCCTTCTCTTATAACCATAATTGTGAAACCTAGATCCGCACCAACTTGCTACCAAGTTCTGACTCAGTGGCCTCGCTCTAAAATTAATTGAAAAAATCGAAAGGGGTAGTAGTTTCGCAAACTTTCCAAATTTATCATGAACATCTCTAGCACAAACGAAAACAAAAGCAATCAAAAACGAAATAATAAAAAGCACCAGAAATTTGGTGACATAATTCGGCACACCTTGTCCATGTCTGCGGGGCCCTCACCCGGTTTAATCATTTTCACCAAAGTACAATAGATTTACCCAAGGCTTTACTGAGCCAACATCACTCAACCCTTGGCACTATCTTTCAACCTCACTTCCCGTGAAAGAATTTCACACCTAATAACGTGACCGACTCGTGTTAATCTCAACAAAGGATTTTCTTAACAGTATTTGATAAAGATATAAAATAAACAACTCAAGTGATTAATCAACTAAGAACAAAATAATAATTCACTTGAGATAAAAGAGAAGAACAACTTTCCGAAAGGTTCAGCTCCACTGAAATAAAGTTGAAGTCGTCGCAACAACAATGAGCTGATTAACATAAACACTAACACAAAGTCACAACTGCACTGATAACACATTCACCAACCAAAATATACGCAACCCATAAAGAAATCAATTAATAATTGATGAGCCAATGAAAAATGATGCAGCCAAGAAATCACGCATAATTCCCAGAAGACCAAGTCTAGAAAATAGAAAATGACATGGTGTTTACCACTGCACCGTAACTCCTCCCACGACAACAGAAGCTCTTCTTCAGCTATAGATCAAGACACGCACAATACACACCCACTGCATAAGCTGCTTCTCTATGTTTACATGATTGTAATGCAGCCAAGAAGGACAGTGGCTTTTATTGCTTCATTGAATTTGCGTAAAACAAATGATGCTTGCATTGCTTCTTTGAATTTTCGTAAAAACCAATGATGCCAATAGGGCTTTTTCTCTCACGTAAGCTTTGTATTTTCCATATGTGATTAATGCCCATTGCACACACACCCACTACACACTTTTTAATTCTCACACTTCAGTTAATAGTCACGCATATATCCTGAAATCTCCACCTGAATAGAACATTCACCATAACACAATCTGATGTCTCCCCCTTGGGACAAAACAATATTAAAACGCATAATCATAATAATCAACAATAGGTGTAGCTGAAGAATCATAAGCATGCCAAGAAGACAAATTACCACCATTCAAAATACTGAAAGATATCCCCGAAAGAGAGAGAGATATTGATGAGAGATCCATACTGATGAGAGAGTTGAATAGTCTTCGGTGGAGCCAAATAGAAGTCACAATGCAAACTACCAAAAAAATGAAACAACAGTGGCAACATAAAACTAAAGAACAAAAGAAGACAATTTTTTTTACGTTTTGTCTTTTTTTTTTAAACATCACAAAAAATTCTTTAAAAATGTAAAGTACACAGTTCTTGTGCCCCTCAAAGAATGTCAAACCTGGGCTTATTCCTTAGCACATTATCTCGGTCATCAGTTTCTTCTTCTGAAGTAACTGATTTGTCCTCTGTCTGACCAGTTGCTTCACAAACAGTAACTAACTGTGAATCTAGACAACTTTTTGTTTTTCCTTAATAATGTCTTTGTGTCTATAATTGACCCTTTTTAATTCAAGTTTGCTTCAGTAACATAGGTTGCTGCTGGAAATTTAATGGAGAGTGTCTAAATTTTCGGTTCTGACCCCTTTGAAATATCATTTGTAACATCTTGACCTTATGTGCCTGATAACTCCACAAAAATGATGTATGGGTACAAACCTTCGATTCTTTGACGTATGGGTACAAACCTTCGATTCTTTCTCGATGTTTCTTCTTCTTGGATAGATCTGAACATATTATTTTTCTCCTCATTCACTTTAGAGCACTCACCTTTATAACCAATGCCTTGAAGATCCCCTTTAACCTTACCAATTTCTATCAACTTATCTAGTTTTTTTGTGCCTCTATTCAACATTCTCAAACCCTTTTTAGTACTTAACAATTTCATTTTAGCTTCACCAAGCTCATCTGACGTCAAAATCAATTTCTTATCTGACATCAACATCAATTTCTTTTCTAACTCTTGGATGGTGTTCTTCATAGAGAGATTCTCTCCTTTCAATGTTTCATTCTTTCTACATATTTTCACATATTTTTCATACATTAATTCGTAAGCCTCGTAAATGTTCTCCTTTTTATCACCTGAACCACTTTCATCATTGTCATAATCTGAGATCGAGCTTTGAGCTTAATCATCTATGTTTTTCCTAAAATTTCCTGATTTACTCACTTTTTCATCTTCAGTTACTTCCTTCTCAGTTATTGTTAAATAACTAACTAAACTTTTGCTGCACAAAGTAATTTACGCATCACTATTTGCAACTTCTTTTTCACTTCCGGATTAGTTATCACTCCAAGTGCTCGTATAGGATTTTTCTTTTCTCTTCTTAAAAATGTTAGCACACTCCACTTGAACAAGTTCGAAGCCTTGAAACTTATGGCATTGAATTCTAGTTACCTTTCTTTCTCCCTTTTGAGTTTTGGCTTGTTTAAAATTGTTGTTCGATGAGCTCCCGCCTTTTTGCCTAAACTCAGGGCTGTCCTTTTTCACTTTCTTCAGCCATTTACTGAACTCTCGTGTTAATAGCTCTATATCCTCATTCTCGTTAGATTCATCTTCTAAGTTATTCATGACTTTACCAATCTCGGCTTGCAATGCTTATTTTTTCTTCTTCTCTTGATTGTCCCTTAACAAGTTCATTTCGAAATTGGTAAGAGTTCTAATTACCTTCTCCAATAACAAGTCATTAATGTGGTTAGCCTCCTCTCTTGTTGCAATTTTCGAAATAAATCTTGGAGGTAATGATCTCAACGTCTTCTTGACTAGTTTCAGATTGGAATATTTCTTCTGAGTTGATGTGCCTGATTCGCTATATCTCACAATCTTTCATGAAAGTCTCCAATAGTCTCATTTTCATCTATCTTTAGTTCTTTAAACCTCACAGCTAACATCTGTAGTTTTGACGCCGCCATAGATTTGAACCCTTTATGAATAGTTTGCAAAGCATCTCACATTTCTTTAGCCGATTCATAGGCTAATATCAATGAGAAGTGTCCTTCTTCAACAGCAATGAATATCGCATGCATTGCTTATGAGTTTTCAAGTGCACTTTCTTCTTCGGCTCTTGTCCATTCAGATGGATCTTTTTGAACTGCCTCTCCTTTATCATCAGTGATCATCGGATGTGTCCACCCATGTACTACCGAATGCCAAGCTTTCGTGCTCTGAGCTTGAATGAAGACTTTTATCTGTGAATTTCATGCATGAAAGTTAGATCCATCCAATAGTGGTGGTTTACTGACTGATGCACTCTCTCTTATAGCCGTGTTTGTGAAACTAAGATCTGCACCACCTTGTTACCGAGTTCTGAATCGGTGACCTTGATCCAATACCAATTGAAAAACTGAAGGTGATAATTGTTTCACAAACTTTTCAATTTTTTGTAGACGTCTCTAGCACAAATGAAAAATAGAATCAATCAAAACGAAATGATAAAAACACCAGAAATTTAGTAATGCAGTTCGGCACACCTTCCCTACGTATGCGGGGCCCTCACCCAGATTAATACTTTCAAAAAAGTGTAATAGATTTACACAAGGTCACACTGAAGTAACACCGCTTAATCCTTGTAACTATCCCTCAACCTCACTTCCCGTGAAAGATTTTGACACCCAATAACACGACCAACTCGTGTTAATCTCATCAGAGGATTTTTCTAAACTACTTTTACGTAAACAACAATTAATAAAAATAACTCAAGTACTCAATCAACTGAGAACAAAATGACGATATACTTGAGATAAAAGAAAGACTTCCCTATGGTTTCAAATTCTCAAAATACATCTGAAAATCTGTTCACTAGTTTAACTAATACATCCTAGCTTCAACAACTCTAATTAAACCATACAGGATACTCCACACACCATGTACATTTTATGTACAAACCTAGAAGACCAAGCATGGAAAATAGAAGTTAACCTATGGCGTTTATAACTCAGAACACGCGTACCACATAAGAACAACTCTTAGACTTTTGAAGTTAACCTAATGTATTTTGCTCACAAGAACCATATGCACAACCCTAGATTAACAAGTCTGGAAAAATTACAAGCTAACAACCACTGCACTGTTTTTTGTCTCACCTAACACAAGATTTTTTGTTCAGCTATAGATCAAGACATGCACAATACAGTTGTGCTTTTTCCAATGCACAATTAACGCACACTCTACAATAATTATTCCACACTCACATGAGATTCATTTTCGCTATTGAATGGAGACGTGCACAATACACTCAAGTAAGAAGAATCCCATTTCAAACACCTAACAACCACATCCCTTTATTTTCTTCCATCCATAAAATCCAACAGTAACACCATTCAATTACTAAAATGTCCAGCAGTAAAATAATTCAATTAGCAGCATGATAATAGACTTCAATATAGTGTAGGATTCTTTCACAACTATAAGTGTAACAACCATATCGTTTTTAATCCTACTACAATTAATATCTTATATGTCCAATTAAGATGTCAAAAGCTAAATAAAAAGATATATATAATATATCTTAAAAGGTATGAACCTCCTATTTTTCTTTGAGATTCCTCCTTGGACGGATCTGGTTGCGCCAATTTTCTCATCATTCGACTTTAAACATTCACCTTTATAGCCAATGTCTTAAAGGTCTCCTTTAGTCCTACCAATTTCATACAACTTTTCTCGCTTTTCGGTACCTCCATTTAACATTCTTATTCCCTTTTCTATGCTAACCATCTTCAACTTATTTTATTAAGCTCATCTATTGTAGATAACAACTTCTTCCAAGATCTTGAATGGTGTTCATCATGGTAGAGTTTTGTTGATGTGATAGAGGCGTTCCCTGTCTAAACCCTTTTCCCAAACACAGTCCCATAAACACTTACCTCTTGCTAGCCCTTTGAGCCTTATTGTTTATGAGCACTTGCATACATATCCATATGATGTCATTAGTTTAATTTGCATTTTCTTATTCAAAAAAGAAGAAGAAGAAGAAAAAAAAAAGGTATGTTCCAAAAAGGAACAGAGAAAAAAAAGAAAGAAAAAAAAGAGAAGAAAGAGAAAGAATAATAAATAAATAAATAAAGTCATTATTAGTTCAACTGTTGACATCCATTCATAATTTTAGTGCATTTGTTCATACCTTTTCTTTCGTTCATTCCATCCATTCATCTAGCCCTCCGTACATTACAACCTTTGAAAGTCCTCTTGATCTTCGAAATGATAGTTCTTGTAGTGGAGAAATAGAATTGACACAAGCCTATGGTAGGGGATGGATTAAGCAGATTGAGAGTAAAAATATCCCTAAACACAAGTGAGATGAGCGCAAACACTATAT
>JANIJF010212984.1:0-10945 GCA_024520955.1 Erythroxylum bequaertii | reverse complement strand
AGTATGACATTTTTGGACAATGGAGTAGAGAATTATGACTTTTAGAAGTTCTGTTATTTTTGGGATGATGTTTATCTAACAGATACTTTGAGATGGTTTTTGACTTATTTAGAGGCCGTTTTGGTTTTTAAGTTCTTCCTGGAAGTTGTAGAGCTTTCGTTTATCTTTCCATTGATACCAAATTTGCAAATTTTGGAGTTCTGGAATAGAAGTTATGAGTTGTGGAAGTTGGGTTGTCGGAAGAAAAAGAACAGAGTTTTCCAAGTCAGTCACTGTAGTAGACTTAGTCGATTAATAGCCTTAGACTAGTCGACTAATGCATGTAATTTTTACATCCTGTTTTCCTGACCCGACCTCTCAACTCTTTTGCTTATAACTTTTCCGTTCAACCTCCGATTGACCTGATTTTTAAAGCGTTAGATTCCTAAGACATTCCTCTATCTCTTCATGAAAATTTATGATTTTTGAGATTAATTTGAAAAAGATTGGTTGAATCAAAGTGAGTGGATGGGTTAAAGGAGCATGAGTTGAATATTTTTCTGAACATGCTTCAGTATATTAGCGATATCATGAGCTATAGAGCTCCAATTGAGTTGATTCTTATTGTTAAATAAACTAAAGACCTAGATCTACAACTTTTCTGAAGGAATCAAATTCCAATTTAGGCCCTAAGTCCTTCAATTTCTGGAGTGAATTCGAGTGTAGTGTTCAGTCTCGGTGTAAGTTTAGCCCGAAAGTGTTTTGGCCAATACTTCCTTATTTCTGACCCAAATTGATCATTTTTGGAGTCGTAAAAAACATAAGGAAATGAGGAACAAGTGGTGTGAAGAAGTCTTATTGAAATTTCTTTATAAGCGATCCCAAAATCTATTCAGAAGTAAGTGAGATGGGTTCGTTTTTGAGGTTTGACCTGGTGTGGGCTCACCAACCTTATGGGATGCGCACCTAGATGTCACGTAGGACGTCGGCACGCGACTCGCAAGGGCGGGGGCCCAACAGATCTTGTATAGTCAAAAGCACCTAAATTTGCAGATTTACACAGGCACACACACGACCTTATACCTATAAATTGCTTAAAAATTTTATTTTATGCCACGTTTTTTATCCAAATTCTTCTCCTTTTAGTCGACGAAGGCAATTATAACCTATAAATATACTTAAAGCAAATTAAGTACCAAAACTACAATAACAAAATATCAAGCAAAATACATCAAATATAGTTTTATAATATGCATCCATCAAATATATTCTTTTATCTTCCAAATTAAAATTTAATATTAAATGTATTTATTTCAACCATTTTGTATGGATTATTGTTGGCTAAATGTATCATCTAAATAACGTATTTTTTTTCTTTAGCTTATTTTGTTCTATTTTGTGTTGTTTTTTCTAAAAGGTTAGTTTCTTCCTTTTTATATAATAGTTTAGTTAATATTTTCAAATTTGGATAAAAATGCATAAACTAACATAAACTTCCTAGAAAAAAAATTGTTCATGGTTTGTGATGGCCTAAATAGAAATGAGACCAAAATCAAATTTAGGTTCAAAAGATCTATCACTTTACTTTGTTGAAGAAAGATAGAAAAAATTTTAAAGAAAAGGAAATGGAATTAAGAGTCCTAACTAGAAAATTGAGTTTGAGGATTCAATTGTAAAATTGAAAAGGTGTTGACTACCCTACTTTACCTACCTAAGCAGTTATCTAGGTTTGAAAATATTTTTCTATTTTGGGATCTTGAAAAGATAATTTATGAATGAATTTTAAAACCATGTTAAAAATGAAAAATAAGCATTTTGATTAAATTTGTAGAAGTTTATGGTTTTATTTAGGGATTAAAATAAAGTATTAAAGTAATGATCAAAAATGAAATTTATAGCATTTGAATGAATTACTAAGAGTTTATAGTTTTACCTAAAATTTATAATAAAACACATAAAGATGCCTAAATTATGTCATAAGGCTTGAAGGTCTTTTATTAACTTAAAAAAGTAAACACTGAAGACACTTTTGATACATTGGTAAATGAAAGAACTTCACTAAACTTAATAATTTACTATATAAAAAAAAGGAGAGATCTAAAGGCTTTTAAATAGGCCTAAAGATCTTAGGCTAAAGATTAATAGGAAAAAGGTATTAAAACTTAATGAGACTGTAAGCACAAACTTAAGAAAATTAATAAAGACAAAAGGAAAACTTTCCTAGTAACCCTGTGGGCCAAAAAAAGGATGAAATAATCCTAAAGATCCTATTGACCCAAATCTAATTTCTGGTGAAGAAAATTGGGGTTATGTTGGTAATAGACTTTTCTCAATCTTTATTTTACATAGTTAGACTAAGCTCTCTCCCTTTTCTTTCAAACTCTCAATGGAACGCAAACAAACACAATAATTAAAATTAATGTTATTTTTAGGATTGATTTTTGGCTTAGGTTAAAGTTATATTAAACTAAGCTTGTTGCCAATTAATTTCAAAACCATCACATAGATTTTAATCATCTTGGTAATTCTTTTCCCACCAATGTCATTTTTGGAGTTTCATTAGCTTGTTTATTCTATCATCATTTTGTGTTCCTTTCTAATGTATCACTTTTGTTCGTCTCTTGCATTGTTTTTTTCCTTCTTTTTTTAGCACTTTGAGTCTATGATTTTATCAAAACAAACCCTTATTGTTCAAGTATGCAATTTAGTCCTCTCCACATTTTCAAATCAAACCTTATACAACTTCCTTTTACATTTTATCCCAAAATTCCTATTCCCTAAATCTTAATCCAATTTCTATTATGCCTCCAAATTAACCCAACATTTCCTAAAATACAAAAATTGCCTAGAAAATTATGGGTCCTTAAGAGTATATAACACTAGATATTTTAGTGTCCATGGTTTTAACCTTAACAATTCCTTCTGTCTAATAACTAGCCTTCATACATAGGGATAGTTCGCCCGTATATGCTGCCATATACTCTTTCGCTACTACTATAGGTGGAATTATATTTTTCCATGCCTTGATGAGCTTTTGAAAATGATTTCATTGGGTCTTCTATTGTTTGAGAATGTATGACTATTCCTCTCCCTTTCCATATAATGTATACCAATAGTATATTTTAATTATTTTCTAATTCTTGTAAACAAAAAACTATGGATATAATAAAACAAAATGCCACGAGATTAAGCATCAACAACTTTATTGTTGTTTTATATATAAGATATTTCAAGAAATTTCTTTTTTGAATTCTGAGGTTCTTTCTATTGGTGTTATTGTTCTTTGTCTAATGTAAGCATCTAGAAATCTAAGTTTTGTTTAGAGAAGCCCTATTTTCAATTTTAAAATTTTTATGTCATTATTTTTAATGATATATAAAAAATATTGTTATTAGTTTAAAATGTTGCTTTATTGAGGAGAGAATACTAAGACATTATTAATGTTGAATATATAAAACTTGGACTATGGTAAAAATATTTCTTTCATAATTCTTTGGAATTCAATCAAAGGAATTTTTTAAAACTAAAATGGCATAACTTTTCTTTAAATTGTCCAAACGATATAACAAAACAAGTTTTATACATATCTTTTAATTCTTTTTGTGCTTTCTAAAAGCCAAATTTCATATCAAACTTTAAGAAAATATATGCATTATAAAGGTTTTGTAATATGTATTTTATCAAATACAATATACCTAATTGATTAGTTGGTTTATAATTTATTATAAAGTAGATACTCCTCCTTATTCATAAACCTTATTTATATAGAAAATTTTACAAACTAAGTCAAACCTAGTGGGGGAATCAACTTTTCTTAAAAGACTTCATAAAGTTATTTGTGTGCAATAATTCTTTAATTCTTTATTCATTTGTATTGGCCTAATTTTTATGGAGATTTGTTTTGTAATAAATCTTTTTCATAAGGTAAATCCATTACATATTATTTTCGATTCCAAAAGAAATTTGATATATCAGGAAATTTTTTCATTATAATTACTTTTTACTTCTAATTAATTTTTATTATATAATCTTTATTATTTAACTATGTGTCAATTTTTTATAGATAGAATGTCTCTTTTTAAATGGTTTAGTTATTTTTCTTACATGTACTATATAGTTTATTTAATTATCATAAATAGAGCATGCTTTTATTATGTTTATATTTTATATTTTATTTTTATTAATATGTAATAATGGTTTATTAATTGTATAAATAGAGTACCTAAGATCATCACATGATAAATATCTTTAACTACAAGAAATAAAAATTATATAGAAATTTATTTATAAAAATATTCATACATTTTATAATTAATCTACATTTTTAAATTTTTAATAGCTTTATGTAAGAACTTTTTAAGAATTGCACTAGTTGTTATGCAGTTTAGATAAGCTTGTGTCTCAAATAAGACAATAGTATCTATTAAAATCTTTATTTATTTTAAGAGTGATTATTATAAAGTACTTCTGTGAGTTTATTTAATTTAAATTGAACAAAGAAATTTTGTTCATTATTCACTTTTTTTGCATTATTCATTTCAAGATTGTTAAATTCATCATTTTCATGAAGACCTTGTTGGTCATTTTCATGAAGGCCTTATTTTATGGGATTTTAAGTGTATTTATTCTGATAGATCTTGAATTGTGTTTTTACTTTTTATTATTTTAATGTAGCTTTCTCATGATGAAAACTGAAAGGTGAATTGAAATTTTTTAAAATTTTCTTTATTTGATCTATTATAGTTAAGTTATAGAAAAAAAGATGGTGATTCTTCAATATTTTAATTAAAACTTTCAAAAAAGAGTTGTAACTTTGTAAGATAATTGTATATGGGGGGTCTCTTCTAAAAACGTTTAATCTTTTATCAATTCATTAATTTATTAGTATAAGAATTAATAATTTTATATTTATAGCATTCATTAAAAGATTATAATGAGCTAGTATATGATTCATATATTATTAAAGGATTATTTTTATTTATTATTTATATTCTAAATTATAATATATCAAATTTATAAAACTAATAATTTTTTTCAAAACTACTTAATAAAAAGAAATCAATAATGTAATATATGAATTGACTTAATAAATTTTATTCAAATTAAAATGAAGAAATATGTATTCATTTGAGTTGATTATATAATATTAAATTTAAAATTTCTCTATAACTAATAGAAAACATCATGTAAATGTAATTAAACTTATTTGTAGTTGAGGATTCTTAAATTTTACCTAAAAAATATAAATAAAAAATATATTATTCATCAAAGATCATTAATTTGTTAAAAAGCTAAATTTAAGATTTAGTTGGCTTAAACCTATAATCACATAACTAATTTTTTTAAAATGAATTTCTTTACATTATTTTTTAACAAAACATTAGAGAATGGAGCTCTTTCTTCTCTTCGATGACCTAAAGCTTCACTGTACTCTTTTTGAACTTGTATCTGATTAACTTTGTCTCCCTTTGTTCCTCTCTTCTTCACTGCTTCCACAATGGTTTTACTTGCCTGTACTACCTCTAGGATGGTATTTATGTCTTTCCAAGAACTCATTTTAAGCTTGCCAACTTTTATTGCTAGTTTTTTGAAACCCTCTTTTGTATACTAAACACTCCTTTCCTTTTTTATCCAATATGACTAGTAACCATTCAGTCATTAACTAGGACAAGGAGGATTTTCCTTCTTTTCCCTCCTCCTCTAGCTTAAGTCACCCTTTCCCTACAAACACTCTCATCAACCCAATCCCACTGCTTGCAACCACATTATCACCAAACCACCTTCAACCTTAGCTCTAAATCATCCTAGTGATTAAGTGCATAATAGGATAGTTTTATGGAGGCAAGTTGTTTGAGATCCATTTAACATATACTTATCTCCACCTCAAATTTAGAGAAGGTATTAGAATGGTTTCCTATAGTTGAAGTATTACAAGAAGGAGCATCATCTTAGGTTGCAACACTAGTTGGCTACTTCCTTGGTAAGAAACCCCTCTTTCCTTGCTATGAATAACTGATAAGTAGAAATTGGAAGCATTTTGTCTTAAAGGAAGTCCTCCTAAATGAAGAGAACTTGTTTTAATTCACCTTCAACTCAATTAAGGAGGCTAAGAAGGTGTGGCAAATTGTCTCTGACACTTAGTTAATACTCCCATACTTCTTCAATTTAGAAGCCAAGTTTCAAAAAATATTAAGGAGACTAACATCCCAATTTATATTAGGTAACATAATATTCCATTGGAATATTGGTCAATAAAAGGGATGAGTCTACTTGCAAGTTTTGTAGTGAATCAAATTTACTTAAATGAAAACATAGTGGTGAAAATGAGAGTGTGTTCTACTCGTATCGATCTCATGGCAGAGTTAATAACTTAACTACTTAAGTGGATTCCAATAATAATACTAGGAGATAATATATAATTAGTCAAGGATAAGTGGAAACCTATAGGGGCAATTTTTCAATAAGTGGAATTATTAGGAGCTAATTGGAGAGTGTGAATTTATAATCAAGGAGAATGAGAAGGTAGATGACTAACTCATGACAGAAATAGAAAAGGAAGTAGTTGAGATTCAATCTATAAAAAATACCTTAGAATCTCTAATAAGAGACAACATTCAACATATGAGTGGAAACTTGGATAATTCACTAACTATCTTATTAGGGGAAAGGAAGTAGCTCTCAAGTAAACACCCTCATTAAAAACACACCAAGTTAGATTGATTAATAAAATCAAGAGGAACTTATAGCTTTCACCTTAGTGAACAAAAGGAGATCTAGGAGGAAAAAATTATCCAAAGGCAAAGCATCATCTCAATGAGTTTTGTGATCTATAATGTAAATGGAATAAATTCCACTAAGAAATATGAAGCTTTAAGAGACGTCCCAAAGGAAATAAAACCTATGTTTATAGGCATTTTGAAATCTAAAATAAGAACTTGATATATTTGAGGGTTTGTCTTTTTTGACAAGATAGAATGGGAACTTTACTTTCCTTATGAGTGAAGCACCTTTCATATTCAATAATCATCTCATTAGAGTGTAGGGATTTGAGGAGATAGTTAAAAAAAGGGATGCTCTTAAAAGTTAAGGATTGTTGTTCATTCAAATGTATGAGAAAACTAGTTAGAGTGAAAGAAAAACTCAAAATTCCTAATAGAGAAAGAGTTAAAAAACTTTCAACAAAATGTTGAGCAAGCTAAGGAATAAATGCACAATATAAGATCATCTAGCTCACAATTAGGAGAATTTGACACTCCTACAGGAAGAGAAAAGGGCCTTATTTGAGTACTTTTTAAGTCTTAGGATTTCATAATTCACTTCTCAAGAAGAGTGCTAGGATATTGATATGTGCATAATTAATCATACAATTATTCCATAGCACTTAGTGATTAATGAAGTGAAATGCTAAAGACATTCAGTTTAGTTCATGTTTGGTTTTAGGGACAACTCGGAAGCGAAAGAGCTAAAGTGAGTCGAAAGCACAACTTTGAGCAGTCTTCTTGAGATTCACACTCACTTGCTTCATGGAATAAGAAGAAGAAGGATTGAAGCAAGAGGAGATAAGAAAAAGTCGAAAAGGAATGAAGAAGGACAAATTTTCATGTTAAGAGATAAGTCTCATAACCATGACAATTAGTCAAGGCCATAAGAGTGTTGTCACAACTATGACAAATTTAGTTATGGACATGAGAGTGTTGTAACACCCATGACAAATTTTTCATAGGCATGACACACCTTTTCACACCCATGACACACACACTCATGGGTATGACACACCAACTCATGCCCGTGATTTTTTGCCAACACACCTTAACCTAGTTTTTAATGTAAATGGACAAATTGTGACAATAGAAGGCATGTTTCATTTAGGGAATCATCATTGGAGAGTAGAGTCTCAGGTTTTCAATAAGAAAAGGGTCAAAGCACCATTCCTTTGGAGACCTATGGAGGGTTGGGCTTCTCGATGGCAGTTCAGAGGTGATATCGATGTCGAAGAACTTGATTAAACATTTCTCTCATTGTGTTTGTTGTTCTTTCTCTCTTAGGGATTGATTATGTTATAGTATGTCTATTGTTTAGGTGTTGTGTAAGAATAGTTGAATGCTCTATTTGATTATTTTTGAATATGAACCCATTGATATAATTTCAATATAATTCGTAATTGTTATGTTGACATTCATTTGTTGCAACTAATGGTTTTTAATCATTAGGGATAATATAACATAAGTTAAATGACCTAAGCTTGTGTAGTTGATGCCTTGATTAATCTATTTTCCTAACTCATAATGTGGTTGTCCAATTAAATCCAAAGAGCCTGTTCTAGGTTGTTCGATATCTAGGTTTAATTAAACATGACCTAAAGGAAAACTGGAATTAATAGGACTTATTTTTAACCTATAATTAATAGTTGTTATGAAAGGTATGAGAATAACAATTCAATGAAGTATGTTTTATTGTGTGTAGGCCGAGATTGAACCAATAACTGGGTCCCTAATGAATTCATCACTTTCATCTTTTTTGAACGTTATCTTTAATTTGTTTGAGTTTGTTTTGTTTTGTTTATTTTGTTATTTTAAACCAATTCAAACCAAACCAACCATAACCCCCACCCCCAAATAACCTAAATATCAATTCTTTTCATATCAAAAGTTAACCGAACACTCTTTGTGGGATCAACCTAGACGCATTACTGCTATAATTGTAAATCTAGTAATTTTAAGTAGTGTTATGATGCATTATATCAATTTTGGCACCGTTGTCAGGGAATGTGGTGTTTTAGTTTTAGTTATTGATTTCAATTGATGTTTTGTATATATTTGTTTATAATGAGTTTCTTTTCAGTTATTTCTTGGTCTTTTCACTTTTTGTTTAATGTTTGTGTATTTTTTAAAAATTTAAAAGGACATAAGTAATTTTTCGTATAATTCATATTCCCAATCTTATAACCATATTTGTAATGATTGCACAAACTTTAGTTATGGATGGGATACCCAGCAAAATTACTTCCTTGATAGTTTGCAAGACATACAACAATTCTTGTATAGACCATAGGCTTTTTATTACGACTCAAGTCCATTTCTAGAAGAATTACTTAATGTTATGGTTAATAACAATATTCAAATTCAACATAATAATTGATGCAGCGCGGTGCAACATTACAAAAAATAAACTAGACCTACAATTATAGTAGTGGCGAGTCTAGCTTTATCCCACAAAGATTAAATCTAATTACTTTCCTAAATTCTATGTATATGTAAAATAGGGGGCTTTGGTTTGATACAAATTAGAAAACAATGTAAAATTGAATATGTAAAAGCAACTCAATCTAAACAACAACAAAGTGATAAATTGATTGACGGGTTGAAATTCGGTTCTTTGGTTTAATCTCGGCATAAGCACAATTTCAAATATGTCATTGAATTATCATCTTCACACCTCTCTTTAGACTACTGATCGTGAATTAATAACAAGATCTATTAATCTCTATTTTTTTAGGTCGTAGTTAATTAAGAAGAGCTAGTTAATTAACCCTAACTATCGAGAAACCTATAACAAGCTCTCTACATACTCTCGGTTGTTGTCTTTTGCTCTAGCTCCTTCTCTTATGTTTTTGTTTCAGCCCTTACCCTTTATTTTCTTCTCTCAGCCGTCCCAATCTTGTCTAGCTGCCTCCCACCTACTTATTCTTAAAAACCAAAGTGGATTAATCAAGAATCAGTTCTCACAATGCACTGCTTCAGTCTCCACTAATGCACTACTTCAGCCTCCACTAATGCATGTTTCAGCCTCCACTGACGCATGTTTCTTTCTCAACCAGCCGACACCTTGTTTTTCTTTCTTTATTCCCAAGCTACATTCCAAAACATATCGCAACTACGTTTTCATGGATAAATGGACAAGTGTCCTTTTATTTTGTCTTCTAATGAATGTCATGGCTGTAATAATTTGTCTCTTCTTGTAATGCATGTCACGGGTGTAACATTTAAGTGTTACAGCCATCACACACATTTGGTTCCTCCCTTTCTTCCAACCATCCACTCCTTTGTTCTTTATACCTTCCAACCTTATTTAAAATGTAGCTAGGTTAAATGCATAGGTCGTATAAATGGGAAATCTGGGTTAAAATATTCACCACCATAAATGATGTCTCACGTTGCATGACCATGTAATTTTCCAACCCTCTTCTAATTTACATTTTCCGTATATATCTTTATCTTTCTTAACAATTTCTTGTCTTTTTCTTGCTTTAATCTTCTTCTTCTTGCTCCATGAAGAAAAATGAATGTGATTCTTTGGAAAACGATCCAAATATAGTGCTTTCAACTCACTTTAACTCATTTGCTTCTGAATTGTGCCTAAAACCACATATAAGTCAAAGTAAGTATCTTAAGCAATTTCATATCATTAATCACTAAATGTTATTGAATAAATATATAATCAATTAAACACATTAACAATCTACATTTTCAGCAAAATACTTTAGGAAATTTTTATAGGATACAAGGTGTAACATCCCATCACCGATGGGAAGGGTAGAATAGTCTTTTGGAATGGGTTATGAGTGTTTAAAAATTGTCTTGGCAAGTTCATGAATACACATACATGTAAATAGTGACTTTTGCACATGTAAATGACTGTACATGCATTCATGACATTCCCGGTATTTTTGATCATAAATGTGCTTATTATGAAAAGTGTGATTTTTTGTGTTTGAAAAATTGATTGGAGAGGGTCATTGAGTTTTTAAATTTGTTAGTGAATTTTAGAAAATTTTCTGGAATTTTCGGGGTACTTTTTCGGACTAGAAAAATGCCAAGTGACAGACTGATTGTTTACCGGTAGTAGAAATTACTGTCCAATGGCACTGAAAAGTTAGATTCATGATTTTAGGATTTATTTAAGTGAGCCATTGAAAATTGGGAGATGATTTATGTAGAAATTGGACTTAGGTTTTAATAATTAGGCA
>JANIJF010212882.1:0-10962 GCA_024520955.1 Erythroxylum bequaertii | reverse complement strand
ACATATGCTAACATGATGCATGAACAAGAAAATGCATTGTCTTAGTTTCTCTTTAAGCTCACTGTACTACATTTCGGTTCTTAACCCTTTATATGGGGGCGGGATGTTACATTTGGAATAACTTTCTCTACAAATATCATATTTAGGTGTTCTTTAGATGGTTCGAAAGAGGACTTCAAGATCTACAACTTTCATGATGATCTCAAAGACAAGTTCTGTCTTTTGAATGGTCAAAAAATAGAATAGAAGATAGGCTTAAAAGACGGAAGATAGCAAAAAGATAGATGAATGGGGAAAATTGCTATAACCTTCCCTACAGATATCTAATCAAGGTATTCTTTATATTGTTTGAAAGAAGACTTTAAGATATACAACTTTCATGGAGACCTCAATTACCAATTCTATCTTTTGAGGGGTCAAAAATGGAACAAAAGATTGGCCAAAAAGACAGAAGATAGCAAAAAGATAGACGAATGGGGAAAATGGCTATAACTTTCCCTACAGATATCTGATCATGGTATTCATTATATGGTTCGAAAGAGTACTTCAAGATCTAAAACTTTTGTGAAGACCTCAAAGACCAATTCTATCTTTTGATGGGTCAAAAATGGAACAGAATATAGGCCAAAAAGATAAAAGATAGCAAAAAAGACAGAAGATAGCAAAAAGACAGACAAATGGGGAAAATTGCTATAACTTTCCCTACAGATATTTGATCAAGATATTATTTATATGGTTCAAAAGAGGAATTCAATATGTACAACTTTTGTGAAGACCTCAAAGACCAATTCTATCTTCTAAGGGGGCAAAAATGAAACATAAGATAGGCCAAAAAGATAGAAGATAGCAAAAAGACAAATGAAAGGGAAAATTCTTATAACTTTCCCTACTAATATCTGATCAAGGTGTTCTTTATATGGTTCGAAAGAGGACTTCAAAATCTAAAACGTTCATGAAGACCTCAAAGGCCAATTATATCTTTTGAGGGGTAAAAAATGGAACAGAAGATAGGCCAAAAAGACAGAAAATAGCAAAAAGACAGAAGATAGCAAAACACAGAAGAAGATGACATCAGCACAGAAGAAGCAAAACATAGAAGAAGAAGAAGACAGCATAGAAGAAGAAAAAAGGCACAAGAAGCAGAACACAGAAGAAGACGATGTCAGCACAGGAGAAGCAAAAAGGCAGAAGAAGCAAAAACATAGAAGATACAGCTTCACTTTTGAGCATCTTCCCTTATAAGGACCATAACTTTTGACTTAGATGTCCAAAATTCTTATACTTTATACCGTTGGAAGGATAAAAGATCTACAACTCTCAAGAAGGAAACTTTGCCAAAATCTATCTAGATTAATCCTATATTTTCCCCTAAAGTCTGAAGACGAATTTTACATTCATCCACCAATAGACTGCACCCAGTTCTCAACTTCTTGACAAATTTTGAGATTCTTAAAGATAGAATTTAAATTTGATGTCTTCATAAGAAATGTAGCCATATATCTTTAGTTTAATCCAAATTAATAATCATCTCATTTGGATTACCAGAGAAAAATTTGTGGCTAAAAGACTGAAGCATACTTAATAAACATTTTCCAAATCATCTACTAATTTTGTTTCAAAATCTTTCCTTAACACAACTCATACCAAGATCACCTTTACTACTTCATTTACTCCTCATTCTCAACTTCATTTCAAATCAATATCATGCATAAAGAAATTATAGTCTATGATTAATCATGAACACCAATAATAGAACATGCACATATATACATATCCTTCATCAACTTACTACACAATTTCAACTTCATTTTTTTTATTTTACTTCTAACTTTCACCTTAAGTCTTCCCATTTCAAAATCTCTTATCCATCAACAACACCAAAGAAAAATATGGATCTATCCCCATTTCTCATTCACTACTTTAATCTTGTCTATCATTTCTTGGTTCAAGAATTTTCATTCATTTGTTCTTTATTCATGACCAATCACCAAAAGTTCTCATTTAATAGTTCTAATCTTCTAAGAAAAGTTCGGGATCTGACGCTAATATTCTCTCTAGTGTTTGAAAAGACCATAGAAAGAAAATTTTAATGGATTCAATATGGATTGTTGATAATTGAATGTAAGTTTGTAATGATGATTGGATGTATTGTAATGTTAATAAAATTTATGTTTATTGTTATAGATATCTAGTGTTATGGCATGTGGTAGAACTAAAGGGAATAAGGTGGCATGTATCGAAATTGTTGCTACCCAGCAATAATCAGTTCCTAGCCAATAACAACAATCAACTTCATCCACCAATAAAGCAAGTCACCAACAACCTCATTCTTCCTCAATTAGTACAGAGGGATCTGTTGGTTTGTTAATCTTTAACACCTACAAATAGACTTATGATCAAATATACATTTATATATTTAATGTATATTTTCTTATCATTATTCATTTGTTGTTAGGTTCCAATGTTAACATTAGAAAAAGAGGTAGAGGTATAACTAGAGGTGCTGAGTTGCAACGAATGAATGTTGTAACAAACAAGTTGTTAGTACATATTGATACTTCGCAAGGTCATCCTCTGGATAAGATTCAATCAGTAAAATTGTCTTATGAGTTAGGGATAATTGCGAGAACAAAATTAACTTGCCAAAAGCATGGTAAGGACTTGAAGGATGACAACTTGCTTGAGAATGCTTTGGAATTCTTTTTGATAAATTTTCAGTTTATTTAACTATATGCAATATTGTTTCACTTATTTTAAGATTAATTACAATGTTACTTATTGTTCACAGATGAAATTGAATATCGTTGATATTGACAACCCTAATATTTCAAACTGTGTCACTTTATTGTTAAAATAAAGAACCAGGGGTCATCGTTATAGGCTGTACTAGTATTACAAATCTTTTTCTTCTGATGTGGAGGCAAGGAGACATGTTCCGAAACAAATCTCTTAAGAAAATTAAAATAATTTATATGATTATTGTGCCTCTCCCAACATTCAAATTTGTTTTTTTTTTCCTTTCACATTTCCTTCCATTAATCTTGTTAGATGATTTAATGACTATGTTTTTTCTTTATTTAGGAAAAATGTGAGAAGGCCAAGATGAATAGAGGAAAAGTGATAACTCCTCACAACCAAGGCTCCAAATTATTTTTTGTCGTGCAAAATAAATATGTAAGATCTTTGTTTACAAATTATAATTATTTCAATATACACTATATTATTTATTGTGCATTATATTTTTTTTTCCATAAAATAGAATAAGAAGGAACTATATGGACAAGAGTGTAATAAGATCACATTCTAAAATCTCACTCACTATAAGTATGGTCAAAGGTGGATGTCTGAAGAAGCAAAATAACTAAGTATAAAATTTTGTTTAAATTTTAAGTTTATTTATTTATGTAGTATTAACTAATAATATTTGCATTGAATATTAGTTTTATTTTTTTAATTTTAGAATATGATTTAAGAGTTACTGCAAACATAAATGCCTTAGGGAAATGAGGCAAATGTAGAAGACATTTGCAATTCCGTGCTTAGTACATGATCCGAATATATCAAAGGTCTTGGGTTTGGCCCTAATCTAATTGTTTCATCCTCATCAATATCAAAATACATTTAACATCTTAAAGAGGGAAACAAGTCACTTAAAGTTAAATTACAACATGCTGAAAGAAAAAGTTAGACAAGTATGAAAAGTACCTCAAAAAATTACTTGGCTCGGATTATGAAAGCAGTGAAGATGAAAACAAGCTTGAGTGATTTTTATTATTGATGATTTGTATTATATCTTGTAAAAAAATCTCTGCATTTATTATTTTATATATATGTATTTTCGAAGTTGTAATTAAAATCTTGTACACGAACAAATTTAATGATATATTATTTTTATATTCAATGCATCAAATTATCAAATAGTTTTGTATAATTTTTTATAGCAAATTAACAACAAAAAATATAAATATTATATATATGGAGTAAAAATGTAACAAATAATTATAATTCAACATGATATAACATTTCGTTAAAATGTATATTAAAAATTGGACTAAATTTTACAAAACATAGTTAAAAATATTTAGCTACGTTTTTGGAAACATAGCTAAAAACTTTTGACTATATTTCTGAAAACGTAGCTAATAATTTTTACCTACAAAAACTAGCTAATAATTTTTGCCTAAAAAAATTGAGCGTAGCAAAAAGTTATTAGAGACAATTTCTCAAAATATCACTAATAGTTTTTTGCTACTAAAATAATGCATAGGCAAAAACTATTAGCGATGATTAGAAAAAAAACATCGCATATAGTTTTCAACTACGAGAATTAATGATGTTTTTTATGATGAATATAAATCGTCTCTAATAATCATTAGTGACGATTTTGAGACCTTTAGCTATAATTTTTTTGTAGTCAAATGTCCTTTTTGTTGTAGTGAGTTTGGTGTTTATTAGTTGTTGGGATTACTAAAAATTAGGAATTGCATCAATTAGATGTGCATAATGCCTTCCTTCACGGGGATTGAAGTATAATTAGATGTGCATAGTGTCTACATAATGTCTATCTGCATCAATCAGATGTGCATAATGTCTACATAAATCAATGTATGAATTGAAGCAAGCTTCACAATAATGGTTTGAACAATTATCTTCTTTGTTATGAGAATTTAGCGTTATACATTTCTAACATGATCATTCATTTTTTACTTTGACTTAAGGTATATCTTTCCTTCTTTTCTTATCTATGTGGATGATGTGGTTATTACTGGTAATGATATTTTATACATATATGAAAGTTCAAGAATTTTTTAATGCATGTTTCTTTATAAAGGATCTTAGCCATCTCCAGTATTTTTTGGCTTAAAACTGGCTTGTTCTCTTAGAGGAATATTGCTTTGCCATTACACATTTGACATCTTGAATGAAGCTGACATATTGTGTAGCAAACTTATCACCTTCCCTATTCCATAACAACATCTTCTATCCTCTAATTATCGTGAACCATTAAAAGATCCATGCCAATTTTTTTGGTTAATTAGATGTCTCATTTATCTTACTATGACTCAGTCTAACATCACTTAACAGTTCATAGTTAATTTATGCAACAACATTATTAACCATATCCTGATGCTGCTTTTCATGTACTAAACTACCTAACGACTTCTCATTGTCAAGGCCTCTTTTTTTCTTTAGCTAGTGATTTTGTGTTAAAGCTTATTATGATGCAAATTGGGCAAGTTATCCTTTGAACCGATGATCTGCTATAGGTTACCTTGTCTTATTGGTGTTACTCCAGTTCCTTAAGAGGTGTAATAAATAATTAACAATTTCTGGCTATTATGCTAAATCAGAATATTAGTATATGACGTTTGATACTAGTTAACTAGTATGGTTGCGAGCCTTGCTTATTGATTTACTATTTCACGCTCGCAATCTATGGTGTTTTGCATTGTGACAATCAATTGGCTTTACACTTTGCTGTCGGTTTAGTCTTTCACAAGTGACCTAAGTATGTTGAGATCGACAGCCATTTTATTCGTGAACACATGCAATCTGGCCACAATGCTGCTCAATATATTTCTTCTTAATTTCAACTGCCAGATATATTTACCAAAGCTTTGGGACGTGATCGTTTTCATTTTCTTCTTAGCAAGTTAGGCATTCAAATTCTCCACACTCTAACCTTCCGGGGGTTATTGAAGTTACTATATCTGTTGTACCAAAATTGCCATATGTACTGCTTATAATTAGCTACAATATTCTTGCAATTACGCTAGTAATTAGACTGCAATTATGTTCTTGTATTAACATAAGTTGTATGTCAAATTAGTATAGTTTTTTTTTGGTCCTGAATTATAGGCTCTTCTATTGTCTCCACTGTTGTATAAATTCTCTCTTTTGTAATAGAGCAAGTCAAGAATTCAACCTTTAATTCTTCAATAAGCTCTAAGAGAGAATTTATCATTATTAAGATTATGAGCATCGCAAAGTGACCTAAAACCTTTAAATAATTATAATAAGACTTTCTTTTGAAGAGTACCTCATATGGATTGTCTTTTTTTTTTGGGTGCAGGAAAAGAGGCAAAAGCCTAGGTAAGAAAACTCAAATAACTACTCTGCGCATATGGAAAATCCCATGCAAATCATGACGAAGCCACTCTTTCACTGCTACTGAGGGCACGTCAAAGCTTTGGCAGCCCAATTGATCAGCCATTGCTAATCTCGCCTTGCAATCTGCAGCAAAGTTTGCTTCTCGGTAGACATGTTTGATCTGAACCTACCACTGACGGTCGAGCAGTGTAATCGCAGCTAAGAGTTCTGAATATCGCACAACCACTTTCTTTCTTTTCATGGTTTCAACGACATTCATGTTATCCACCTCGACTTTAATATTCCTGAAACCCCTTGCCCACGCTAAGACCAGCCCCTGAAAGCGCCCCATAGTTATGTTCCCATGACTGACGTCAAGCCAATACTCATCGTGGGTTACCCCTCCGGCGGTAGCTTGGTTAGTTACTGAGTTGTAAGCCCCATCTGTATTAACTTTAATCCATCCCTCTTCAGGAGGGAGCCACGGAATCAACACCTCTTGCCTAACCTTGGCGTGTTCAATTGGCATTAACCACAGTGCTCATGCCTTTCGATTTTCCTCAACTTTTTTCATGATATTAGCCACTTTATCATGGCAGTTTGCAAGACCATCACTGAAAATAACCTGATTTCGCTGCGTCCATAACCGCCACACCGTTCCTCATGTTCCCTACTGCTAGACCCTTAAGTCTCGGAGCACTTCTCAGCTACCTTCATGAGAGGCCTTAGGGGGGAGTTTAGCTGGATTCACACATGAGTGAGGCATGCGAAAACACTAAGGCAGACGTGGGCGAGTGGGATCGGACTTGGTGCAAATTTTGGTAGAGTCTCGGACCTTGTGAAGATTGACTTGACCCAGGCTAGGACTTGACGGACAAAGAACTTAGCCACGCTCGGATGGATGGACCATAACTAATGGGCTTATTGTGGGAAGCATTGGATCACCTCTCTTATCTCTTTTCTCATCCACGCATTTTGCTTCTTCTCCCCCTCCTCCATTTCACGTTCTCTCCATCTCTTAAATATAAGTCCACAAGTTCTTCTTCCTTTTATGCCTTTAATGAGTCCAAAAAGTTCCATTTGCCCTTCCATTTATGCCTTATGTCTTTTGTGCTTAAGTGTCTTGCGAAAAATATCATTGAACATTCTTACATAACACTTTCTTCTAGACTCCGTTGTCTTCAGCTTCTAATGACACCAAAATCATTCAATTTGGTTCAGAAATCCGAAAGTTATAATCCAAACATTTCAGACTATTGTTAGACTGAAATAGTACACTATACCCAACTTCCATCCAAAACTTGAAAGTCTTAGAGATCGACTTACAATTCACTTTCAGATAATTTGTAACTCTATGTCTCTAGTTTATCACAATTAGAAATCATCTCATTTGGAGCTCTACAAATCAAGATATCATCAAAATATTGAAGTATGTTCAGTAGAATAATACCAGTTTATATTTTTTTAAGAGCATACTCACTGTACCTGTCTCACGGTTTTCACTCAATCTTTCTTAATTCATTTCAGATGGTTATGATTTTTGTTGGCGATATAGAACAATGTCTTACAAGTCCAGTGGTTCAAGAATCTATTCATTTGGGCGTCTAGAGAAGACTTTAAGGCCAAAAGAATCAAACAGGATTTTGTCCTCAATCATATTGAACTGAGAACTCTTATATCTCCAATCTCTTTCCAACTTAAGAGTCTAAGGAATATCTTCAACTTTGTCTACATGAGTATCTGATGATGGAGCTTCTTCACTATCAACCAAAGGTATTGAAGGAGTTTCATTATCCGTATCATCTCTCTTATTTGGTTGAGAATTATCATCAAACTTGACATTGATGGTCTCCTCAATAGTCTTAGACGTAAGATTGTAAACCTAAAAGCTTTCGATGATAATGAATAGCCTAGAAAAATTCCCGAATAGGTCTTGGAATCAAATTTATCCAGAATTTCCTTTGTATTCAATATAGAGTACTTGCAACCAAATGGATGGAAGTAGGATATGTTAGGTTTCCTCCCATTCCATAACTCATATGGAGTTTTCTTCAACACCGGTCGCAGAAGTATTCTATTTTGAATATAACAGGTTGTATTCACAGCTTCTGCCCAGAAGTACTTAGGAAGATCAATCTCACATAGCTTAGTCCTTTCCATCTCCTGAATCGTCCTGTTCTTTCTTTCAGCAACTCCATTTTGTTGTGGAGTTCTAGGAGCAGAGAAATTGTGGAAAATTCCATTCTCCTCACAAAATACTCTAAACTTCTCATTTTCAAACTCACCACCATGATCACTTCTAATACTTGCTATAGACATTCCTTTTTCATTCTGTAACTTTTTGGAAAGGACTTTAAAACACTTAAAAGACTCGTCTTTATGTGATAAAAACAATATCCAACAAAATCTAGTAAAATCATCAACAATTACAATACCATACTTCTTTCCCCCAAGACTCAATGCCCTAGCTAGACAAATAAATCCATATGTAACAACTCTAGAGGTCTAGAAGAGGTTACAACATTTTTATAAGAAAACATTTTTTTAACTTGCTTTCCTTTATGACAACTTTCACAAAAGAAATCCTTGTCAAAACTTATTTTTAGTAAACCTCTTACCAAATCATGTTTAATCAACTTTGAAATATGTTTAAACCTGATATGACCAAGCTTTTTATGCCAATCAGTTTTTCTTCTTCCGTTGATATAAAACAGGAAATATTTTGATTTTGAAAATCTTCTAAATTGATGTTGTAAACATTGTTTCGTCTTTTGGAAGAAAAGACTATAGACCCATCCTTGTTTCTGACTTCATAAGAATTTTGATTGAAAGAAACTTCAAAACCAAAATCACAAAGTAGACTAACACTAATCAAATTGTGTTTCAAACCATCAACTAGCAGCACATTGTCGATACATGCAAAGGAATCTTTACCGATTCCGATTATCTTGCTCTGCTGGTTATCTCCAAAAGTTACCGATCCTCCCTTCTTGTACTGAAGATCTAGGAACATAGACCTTCTTCCCGTTATGTGTCGTGAGCATCCACTGTCCAAGTACCAATGGTGCTTAATACATCTTCCAAGGAAGGATATCTGCAGGATATATTATTTGTTTTTTAGGTACCCATATTTTCTTGGGTTCTTTGGGGTTAGTGCTAGCATATTTCATAGTATTACGATGATGCAACTGATGAAATTTCTGATGATAATGTGGATGATGAAATTTCTTTTTACGAGGAACCATCTTCTTTTTCTGCTGAATATGGTTTTTAGTAAACCCTAATCCAGTTTTATCATTTGGGTGTCTACACTTCCCTAACATGTTGTTCATTTTCCTTAAACTCTCAGTAAATGTTGCTAGATCAGCTGAAAGACTGTTAATTCTTAGCTTTAGCTTATTGATCTCTTTAGATCTATCTACGACTCCCTTTTTCTTTATCTCATCTACTTGCTTCTTTAAGCAGACATTCTCTCTTTCTAACGCTTGTGTATTTTTCAGACTTTCTACGTACTTTTTCTTTAAAAGTTTATACTGTTTCATAATTTCATGAGAATCTTCTAATAGTTCTGAGTATGCATCTTGTAATTCACTAAATTTTTTGGTTACCTCCTCATCATTATCTTCTTCGGCTACTAGATAAATATTTGCTTGTTCCGATGCCTCTGAGTCAGTATCTGATTCGGACGAATCTAGAGATTCCCAGGTTGCCATCATGCTTTTCTTGCCTTCTCTACTTTTCTTTGACTTTCTTTTCAGTAATGGACATTCTGACTTGTAATGTCCCGGTTTATTGCATTCATAGCATATGACGGATGTCTTTTCATTCTTCCCATCATCTTTGCTATTCTTCTTGAAGGAATACTCTCTATTTCCTTTAGTCTTTTTCTTCCACATGCGTCTGATCTTTCTCGAGATAAAAGATAACTCATCATCTTCTTCGCTTGACTCGTGATCTGATTCGCTGGAATCGTTATTCTTAGCTTCTTCAATCTTTAATGCTTTTGATGATGAATTCTTCTTCCTTTAAATCTTGTGATTCTTCTATCCGGCCTTCAATGCTATTGACTTATCCTGTTTGAGCTTGTCTTCAGCGTCGAGTTCAACTTCATGTATCTTCAGGGATCCAAGCAATTCATCAAGCTTTAACACGCTCAAATCCTTGGCTTCTTGTACAGCTGTGACTTTTGGTCTCCATCTCTTCGGTAGACTTCTCAGGATCTTTCGAACGTGATCTTAATTGTCATAAGTTCTGTTGAGAGCTTTAAGTCCATTGATGATAGTTTGAAATCTTCCAAACATCTGATCGATAGACTCTTCGTCCTTCATCTTGAACAGCTTGTATTGGTGTACAAGAATGCTTATCTTAGATTCCTTTACTTGATTGGTTCCTTCGTGTGCGATGGATAGCGTATCCCACATTCCTTCGCAGTGTTGCATTTGTGAACTTTATCGTACACACTTCTGCTTAAGGCAAAGTTGAAAAAGAAGTTGGCCTTCAAATTCAGTTGGAATCTCGCCTTTTGATCTACAGACCTTCTAATTCGTGGAATAACATTTCCTTCTTCATCTACCGGTGTATACAATCCATTTTCTATTGTATCCCAAAGGTCGATATGAGTAGATTCAATGAAAAACTGCATCATGTCTTTCCAGTAATGATAGTCTTCTCCATTAAACACAGGAGGTCTAGTAACGGAGGCACCCTCAGCTATATATATGTGTGATTCTGCCATGGATCTTTATCTACACTTGTAACGGTGGTTCTTAGGCACTGAGCTCTGATACCAATTGAAGTAAATCACACGTTAGTACAGCCTTTATATTTGATATATAAAACGCGCAAGAAGGGGGGGTTGAATTGTGTATCCCT
>JANIJF010212775.1:0-10992 GCA_024520955.1 Erythroxylum bequaertii | reverse complement strand
ATTAACATTACCCAAATACAACATTAAACACCACTAATTTCTCATTTAATCTCATTTAATAAATCAAAATTTCAAGAAAGAGTTCGGGGTCCAACAAGGATATTTATGAAGCCTATGAATTAATGTATGCAAAATGGGTGCAAACGTGCAATAAGAATGAAAAAGGTAAAGAAGGAAAACTTTTTTATAAAGAACATCATTTAAGATTTAGAGAAGAATTTGTTATCTGCAATAAATGAGCTTGATGAAACTAAATTGAAGTTGGTCAATATGGAAAAAAGGAATAAAAATTCTAGATAGAGGTACAAAAAAATTAGACGAATTGTTGGAAATTGGTAAGACCAAAGTAGACTTGCAAGGTGTCGGCTACAAAAGGGAGTCTTCTAAGATGGATGATAATAAAACCAATGATGCTAGAATTGTCAAAGGAGAAACCTCAATGAAGAATTGGAGGTTCATACCTACATGTCACTTTTGTGGGATTATCGAGCACATAAGGCCAAAATGTTATAAGTAATTACAAATGATATTTCAAAGGGCTCAAAATCGAAAATCTATACACTCTTCATTAAATTTCCAGTAGCAGCCCATGGTATAAAATCACACTTAAGTTCGAAAGGGTCAATTGCAAGCTCTTGTAGTTCTTAAATCTATGAAGGCTACTTCACATAACGGTTGGTATTTTGACAGTAGATGTTCACATCTTATGACAGGAGAAAGGAGCTACTTGGCGGATTATCAAAGTTGTGTGGATGGGCATGTAACTTTCGATGATGGAAAGGAGGCTTCGGTCATTGGAAGAGGGACACTTTACGTGGATGGGTTGCCACATTTTAAGAATGTTCTTTACACTGATGGGTTAAAGGCAAACTTGGTAAGTATAAGTTAGCTTTATGATGATGGATTATTGGTTAAATTTACAAGTAATGAGTGCAGGGTGTTAACTGAAAAAGGAAAATGCCTTATGAGTGGCAGACAATCGATAGACAATTGTTATATGTTGCAGGTCACAACTTCTTGTAAATCAGCCTCATATGATGACAATATAAATCTATAGCATCAAAAGCTTAGCCACGTCAATTATAAACTTATTAACAAGTTGAAAAAATTCGAAGCTATGAGAGGTTTGTCCATAGTGAACAAAGAGGATAAGGTAGTATGTAGTACATGTCAAATGGGTAAACAGAAGAGAGTGCTACATAAAAAGGTTAGAAATGTTACATCCTAATGCATATTGGAATTAATTCACGTGGACTTGGTTAGTCCAACACAACGTGCTAGCATTGGTGGAATGAGATATGTTTTGACTTGTGTTGATGATTATTCTAGATGCACTTGGGTATCATTGTTGAAAGAAAAATCAGGTGCATTTAAGGCTTTTAGAAGCCTATGCGTGCAGGTCATGAATATGAAAAATATGAAAATGTTGAGAATACAATCAGATCATGGAAGAGAATTTCATAATGCTAGCTTTAACAATTTCTGTAATAAACACAATGTCGTACAAGAATTTTTAGCACCCAAAACCCAAAACTCCACAACAAAATGGAGTTTCGAGGGGAAGAATTATACCAAGAAATGGCCAGATCTAAGTTGAATGGAAGCAAAATATCAATGCGGTTTTGGGTTGAAGCAGTGAACACAACTTGCTACATATGTAATAGAGTTCATCTTAGAACCATCTTGAACAAGACATCTTATGAACTTTGGAAAGGAAAGAAACCAGATATAAGCTACTTTCATGTTTTTAGCAGTAAGTGCTACATTCTTAGAGATCAGGAATAGTTCGAAAAATTTGAAAGCAAGGGTAATGAAGGGATCTTTCTTGGATATTTAATCCATAGTAAACCATACCGAGTGTTCAACCAAAGAACTAAGAAAGTGCTGGAATTCATATATGTTGTGATAGATGATGTGCCTTAATTAAATGAAGGTGATATAAGAGAACTTGTTAAACCAACCTTGTAAACTAGCTTAAACACACAACGAGACAAGAACCAACAACTACCCAGATTTGTAGTTAGTTACTGCTGATGAAGAAATTATCTAAACAGAGGAGACATCAATTGCTTCGGATGATGAAACTATTAAGACACTTGATACGGAAATGATTCCTTTGAATAATCAAAACTCGAAAGAAAATGATTTAAACAGGGATCTTCCTTCACAGATCAGAAGAAGTTATCTAGTTAAAAACATAATTAGAGAAGTCAGTGAGAGAAGAAAAACAAGGGAAAAAAGAGAGCAGATTATCGAGAACTCGCAGGACTTTTATGTTAAACCTCTTCTTTCGAGCCTAAAAATATTAAAGAAGCCTTACAAGATGAGTTTTGGACAATAGCTATACAAGAAGAATTGACCCAATGACATCTAAGAATTGGTGCCAAAACCATCTAATGTGAATGTGATTGGAACAAAATGGATGTTTCATAATAAAAGTGACGAAAAAGGCAATGTGACTAGAAATAAAGCAAGGTTAGTGGCTCAAGGTTATTCTCGTATTGAAGGAATAGATTTTGACAAAAATTTTGCACCAGTGGCAAGACTTGAGTCAATTAGACTACTTTTAGGTATAGCATGCTTGAAAGGATTCAAGCTTTATCAAATGGATGTGAAAAGTGCATTCTTGAATGGGTTTAGAAAGCAAGAGGTACACGTAAAGCAACTTAAAAGTTTTATTGATTAAGTCCATGTTGATCATGTTTTCAAGCTAAAGAAGGCTCTGTACAGTCTCAAACATGCTCCAAGAGCTTGGTATGAAAGGCTCGCCCAATATCTTATTAAGCAAGGCTACAAAAGAGGTAGTGTTGATAAGACTTTATTTCTTCAAAAATTCATATTGAATTTGATGATTGCACAGATTTACATTGATGATATTGTATTTGGTTCCATTCATCCAAAGATGTTAGAAGAATTTTTAGAGTTAATGACACATGAATTTGAGACGAGCATGGTAAGAGAATTGAACTTCTTTTTAGGTTTGCAAATTAAACAAGTGAAGATGTTATCTTTGTATCGCAAACTAAATATGTGAAGAATTTAGTGAAAAAGTTTGGACTTGAAAATGCTCGACATGCTAGAACTCCGATGAGTGTATCTACAAAGTTAAACAAAGATGAAAATGACAAAAAACGTTGATGTCAGCTTATATAGGAGCATTATTCGTAGTCTATTATATTTAACCACAAGCAGATAGGATATCTATTATAGCGTTGGCGTATGTGCTCGCTATCAAGCCAAACCGAAAGAGACACACTTAACAGCAATAAAGAGGGTTATCAGGTATGTTAGTGGTACTTCTAAATTTGGGATTTGGTATTCATATAACTTTACTTCCTATCTAGCCAGGTATGGTGATGCGAATTTGACTGGAAACTTAGACAATCAAAAAAGCACTTAAGGGGGCTATTTCTTCTTGGGTAATAATATGATTTCGCGGTACAATAAGAAGCAAAATTCAATCTCATTGTCAACTATAGAAGCATAATAAATTGCTACAGGTAGTTGTTGTTCGCAACTTTTTTGAATAAAACAAATGTTAGGGGATTATAGAATGGATCAAGATGTGTTGACGATCTTGTGTGATAACAAGAGTGCAGTAGATATCTCAAAAAACCCAGTTCAACATTCAAGAATAAAACACCTTGATTTGAAGTAGTGTTTTATCCGAGGGTTGGTAGAGACAAAAGTATCCGTTCTTTCATATGTGCCAATTGAAAAACAACTAGCAGTTATTTTTACAAAACCTCTTGACTTAGTCATATTTGAATTTCTTTGAGGGGCTTTGGGATTGTATGCATTACATTTTTTATGTATTAGATTTTTTTATTAAAGAAGGGGGAAATTCGAAAAAAGTAAAATCCTTAATTGTATTTTGAGTCTTACTTTTGGCTTATTGATAATGCTATGTCCTATACGTTTCACATTTTCGCTGCAGCAAAAAAATGGGATTCCATTGAGAACACGGGTTAGTTCTTGATCATCCCATAAATTTGGATGAATTTCAACAATTTCATTTGGATTTTTTGTTGCCTAAAAGAATTTTATTAAATGTTGCATTATTGCCGCAACATTATAACTTTGCATTGGTGAAAGAAATCTATTGTAATTTGGATAAAGATGTTTTGACTGATTCTACTTTAAGTTATAAATTGGTGTATGTGAGGGGTAAATTAGTTCAATTTGATCCTGATAGGTTGAATTTATTTGTAAGGTTTGATAATCTGCTTAGTGACTGAGTATATAATGATGATTGGACTGTAACTAATGATACGATGGCGACTGTAATAACTGAGGGTAAATTAACAGTATGGCCATCTTCCTCTGCTTTGAGTGCATTTGTGTTGATACAAAAATATTTTTTGAGCCATAAGTTGGTGTTGGCAAATTGGTTTCCTAGTACGCATGGGGTTTATGTTTATCCAGCACAGGCCAAGTTAGTTTATGTCATTGGTACTGGGGAGAATTTTAATTTAAGAAGAATCATAATTGAAGCAATGCTTGGGATTGGAAGTAAGCCTTACTCTTTGCTATACTTTATGTGCTTGATTACACAATTTTTATATGCAAATGGTGTTCCTTGATTGACGTCAAGTGTTCTTGAGCCTGTGACACTGACGAACATTTTGCCTCTCATCTTTAATGTGAATAAGCAAGCTCAGGTGGTGGATTTGCCTTATTCCTCATTTGGGCCTTTTAATGCTTCTATTATTTGAGCTATCAATTTGCATGCAACTTTGTTTAATGAAATTGATCGAATTGAGGATATTTTAACTAAAGCAATGATTTCTTTGTTTCTCAAATAATTCCTAATTGTGCTTTTTGGCATCTTTTGCCCCAAAGGGGAGAATTATGGTTTGGTGTGTTTAGATGCTTTGTTGGTAGTTTTTGTTAACTTTGGATGTTTGATTAAGGGAGAGTTCTTATGTGTTTTATGAACTTGATGTTATGCTTCCAATTATTTTCTTGAGGGGGAGTTTCACTATGTGATAGATAATGCAAAAAAGGGAGAGATTGTTAAGATCCATGTCATGATATCTTATTGTTTAATTTTGGGCATTATTTGAAATTTAACTTAGACATACTTGGAATTTTGTATTCTATCTTATGTGGGACTCTTTCAAGATAAGGTTGATTAGGTTTAAAATTCTAATCCGGATAGGATTTAATTGATATCCTATTTTGCTGATAATAGCTATCTAAGGCAATTGAATCATTGGATATTTGATTGATTATTTTATAGTTGGTTTACTGTTGTGGCATGTGAGTTTTGGGACTATATTATTGTTGTTTTAGGTGTATATACGATGGAGATCTTGTGACTTGATATATGGGATTTTTGGGCTATCTTGGATCAATTTTAGCAACTAATTTTATAGTAATTGTCATCCAATTAGGCAGCTGCGTTTTCTCTAGTTTTCAACAACCATTATTATACTATTTTTATGGCTTAGTGTGTGTAATTGGACAGCTGGTTTTCTCTGGTAGTTGTGTGATTTTTGTTGGGCTAATTGGGTATTGATCGTGTGTGTTTTTGGTGACTGTCGATAATGATGGTGGTGTGTAAAAAACTCTAGCAACCTTTGTGGATTTTGCAACTCCAGTATTTGCAATGTTTCAGTGAAGAAACATTTATCTTTTTGGTGATTTTTCTGATGTTGTGTGTGAGATGTTGGGGACAACTTCTGATCTTTCGTTGAACGAGCTGGAATTATTAAGGGAGTTGTTCTTTTTATCTTAAGTGTATTTGTTTATGTCCTTTATTGTTTTAATCACTTGATCTAATTATTTCTTATCTTTATTGTTAAACGTTGTTGAGAAAATCCTTTGTTGAGGTTAGCACGAGTCGGTCATGTTATTGGGAGTGTTTTGCTTTCATAGGTTTTAAGGATAAGGGATAATGTCAACGGTTAAGTGAGTCGAATCAGTAAAGCCTTATATAAAACTATTGTTCTCAGTGAAAGTATTAAGCTGGGTGAGGTCTCCGCAGATGTAGGAAAGGTGTGTCGAACTACGTTAACAAATTTTGGTGTTGATTTGTTATTTCATATTTGATTTTTTTTTTGTCAAAAAGTTTATAGTTGTTACAGCTGAATCATAATTTGTGTGGAACTATACCATTTGGGACTTTCAGCTTCATTCCTGTTGGAACAACTATGGTCAGCATATGGGAAATCACACACGACAAAGAAAAATGGGCTGAACCAGAGAAGTTCAAACTAGAAAGATTTATGGATGAGACGTGAACATTATGGGATCTAATCTAAAGTTGGCTCCTTTCAGGTTTGGATGTAGGGTTTGTCCTGGAAAAGCTTTGGGATTAGCTACTATTCATCTATATTTAGCTCAGTTGCTTCAAAACTTAGATGGATGTCTTATGATCAATGCGAAGTGGACTTAACTGAATGCTTAAAGCTTTTAATGGAGATAAAGAAGCCATTAGTTTGTAGAGTAGTCCCTAAAACTGCATAACTGGTTTGTCTATTCAAGATCATGGATCCTGTTTCATGTTTAATTTCTTGGAAGTTTTCAATGGTTTTAAGGCAACATTTAATATATAATGGGACCCACTTTTATTTTTAAAAACTCCAAGTGATCATTGGGTGAGTCCTACTTCGATTTTAAAAAAAAAATTCACGTCAACAAAAAGTTGTCACATTAGCAGTTAACTGATGGAGGCTTAACACTATTAGTGGTTCCGTCTAGTCAACGTTTATTTTTAACGTTTTTCAAACGTTAGAGTTCATTTTGAACGTTTTGTAAACGTTAGAGTTCATTTGAACACTCTGAAACGTTAGGGTCTAATTCAAACATCAGTGTAAACATTAAAGGTTGTTTTGTTCTTTTGGCAAAGTATATTCCACAATACTAGGTAATACTATAGAACAGTTCATAAGAGAAAATATAATATGTCATTATATAATTCCCCTAACCATCGTCGCAAAAAATGTTCCTCAGTTAGTAGCAAAAGATTTTCTCATCTATTTTAAAAGATGAAGCTTAAATAATGCTTCTCATCCATCGCATACCCTTAATCAAACAACTTGGTAATAGTCACAAACAAGACCATTCTTTGAGCTTATGTACTACTCCTAAAACTTCAACTAAAGATTCACCTTACAACTTGACTTTTAGAGTTGAAGCTCTGGGTCTAATAGAGTTGGATGTGAAAACATTAAATGTAGTCAACTATTAACAGGAGGTCAATGATGATGGTTTGAGAAATAGGTTTGATCTTTTTGAAGAACGAAGGGACATCACTTTCATCACTAACCTTGGTTTCATCAGTAGTGACACATACTAATAAAGAGTTAGAAGTTATAATGCGAAGAGGACTAGTGCATATGATTGAAGGAATATGATTAGAGTCAGAAGTTACAATGCAAAGATAACTAATGCATACAATTTGAAGGAATATGAACTAGTATTAAGGAGAATAGATGTAACATATATGGTAAAGGCCAAAGGAAAGCTTGCACTTATGTGGTTGGGCCTATTCATCATCAAAAAAGTAATCAAACTAAAAAATTACAAATTATCTTATCCTTGTAGGTCTGAGATTCCTCACACGTGAAATGGGAAATGTTAGTTCTCCTATTATCAATATGTCTTCCAAAATTTCATATCTTTTATACAATATAGCACTAATATATAAACCTGAAATAGGTTACATGAGTAAGACGTTATAGTCAACTGTAGATAGTTTACTAAAATTATAGTAATTCTAGAGTATCAATTCCTCATAGAACTAATGACTAAATCTATCAATATTAGTTAAACAAATAAAGAAAAAATTGATTTAAGAGGATTTAATTACTAAACTAAATAAATTAAAGAATCGATTTAAGAGGACTTAATTACTAAACTAAGGCAAACAAGATAAATAAACTAACGAAAAAAGGTTAATAAAACAAATGTTAGGAATTCATATTTCACTTATACAAAATTCCATTTATCTTGTACAATTAACTATTAAATTTGAAATAATAATTAACTTCATGTATCCATTAACGTACACATGTATATGTAATTAAGTAACTACCATCTCCTGATGCATAATTCAACCTAATTAAAACCAACAAGCATAGTTGATCTATATAGTTATCACTAAAGTCTTGGATATCGTCTTTTTCTAGTGCTAAAATTGTTATTCTCCTAATGCACATATTATGCTTCACATGTCTGTCCATCAGACAATCCTTAAGATGAAATCTATAGTGACCAATCATAAATTTAACAGTAAGAACAAAGAGAATAAATTTAATCAATCAAATAATTAAAAATCTTTATATTATAAACTACATTCCTAACATTAATTAGGATTTCCAGATACTAAACATTAAAAAAACAAAATAAAAAAGCAATTATCAACATAGAAAACAATAGTAGAAGGAAAGAATATGTCATTAGCTCCTTCACTCCTTGTCTTAAAACTTCCTCTAATCCTAAATAAAACAAAACTATCAAAAGAAAGCAAGAAGTCTCTCCCAAGTATGCTAAAAGTCTCCTAAAAGATGTTAAAAGATACTTATGTTAACTCTAATATAAGTATTTATAAATAGGGCGATAAAAATAGAGTTCTAGAGGGATTAAATTTAAAAAAATCATAAGTCCTCATAATTTGTGTTAAGAAAGTACCAGACTAACTTCAACACCAGCAGATCGTTTTTATTCTTTGTAACACCACATATAACTGGTGCTTGATACTAAGTTATAAATAGTGCTGATTTTTGTACTATTTCTCTTTATAAGTTCAAAATGATCTAACACTAGTTTTGGATCAAATATGGTATTGGTCTTGTTTTACCACTCAATTTCTCAAACCTTTGCAAATGACAAAGCTTGTCTTATTGGCAACATTAACTCCTATTATGCCTTGTTTCACTAACTTCGCCATGTTTTGACATATTTAAGTTAGAATTAGCATTCCATCTCTTCAAAAAAGTTATTTTTTCATTTTCTTATCTTCCAAATAAATTCAAAATATCATTAATTGGATAACTATAGAGAGAGTTTCATTAAATCTTGTGTTGTCTCCTTAAATTCATAACCTACAAGGTAATGAACTAAATATGAAAAAAATATAATCTGTTTAAAACATGTTATCAAAATTTTGAATACTAAGTAAATTAACTCCAAATAATATCTAAAATGTAGACCTATCACAGGTTACAAAAATAAGTCATTTTTATTACAAGGCAAATCATAACCTAATATACATACCTAAAAGTGTTGCCACAGGTAAGACATTTTCACTCTAAGGCAAAACACAATCTAGTATATAAACATGAAAGTGGTTATATAAGTAAGAGGTTTTACTTTAAGGAAAAATGCAACCAAAAATTGTAGACCAAAATGCATGCATGTGAGTGACATGTTTGCTTTAACATAAAATGTAACCCAATGTGTAGACCTGGAAGTAGTAGTATGAGTAAGCCATTTTTGTTTTAAGTTACACAGACCTAAAAGTTGTTGCATAAATAAGACAATTTTGCTTTAAAGAATAACAAAACCGAATATGAAAACCTTAAAGAGGTTACTAAAAATGTTTTTACAGGAGTACAACATTTTCGCTTTAAGGAAAAACATAACTATAGATGCAAGCCTAAAAGCAGTTGCATGAATAAGATACTTTAACTCTTAAGGCAAAATGCAACCAAGATGCAATTTTGAATGTTATTACACGAGTTAAGTGATTTTCGAGCTAATGAAAAATACAAAAAAATATGTAGACTTAAAGATATTCACATGATGAATTATTGCATGTAGATCGATATGCTAGAAACATATTCTCGTCTCTAAGATTAATAAATAAATAACATCCAAGCACACGAAAATAAAATGTAACATACATATTAAGAGATGAAAAAAATTGGCATTGATCAATAAGGTCAAAATGTTATATATTACAAAAAGAAGGTTAAGGCTATGTTTGGTTAGACGTAAGGTTTTTAATGGAATGGAATTGTTTATAATGGAATGGAATATAAATGGATATAAAATTAAAAAATGTTGTTTGAGAGGGATGGAAGGGTTCATAATGTAATATAGTGAAATGTTGTTTAGAATAAGGGTTCATAATGTAATATAAGGAAATGTTGTTTATCATTTTACATTCCATCCTAAACCCCCCAAATCGGAGGTAGCTTATTTTTACTATTTAGGATGGAATATAATGCAATGTGAAACCCTCCTCTTCTATCATATTCCATTCAATTTCATTATAAACCCTCATCCCAATTGATGGAATAATATTCTATTCCATTTTATTCCATTAATAACCACCCAACCAAATATAACCTAAGGAAATAATAGTGCACCTCTAGCATAACAAGGGAAATTATAAACTCAAATATAGACATATAAAGAATTACCAAAAGGAGCATATCCACAAACAACTCCAAACATCATTAGTCAATTATAATTCCAATTGGTGAACATCTTAAGCAAGTTTTGAAATCTTAATATCAGTATAATTCCCTTCCTTTTGATCCTCACAAATCCAAGGCTTGATCAATAACCTATCAAAAGATAATAAAGGATCCAGGGACTATTCACTAACCTATCAATGAGCAATGAAAGCTCAGGCCCACATAAGGAGAAAGAGCTTCAAATTTATTAACATTATAATCTCCACCTAAGCCTTTCAAAATGTTTGAAAAGTCATCTAAAGAAATTCAATTACATGCCAGAATTAAGATTCAGTTTAGACCAGGGATATGAATACCGTTCCATTCTGATCAGTACCGGCCGGAAATCGAAACGGAGCAGCCACCATCGGTACCGGCCAAAAAAACCGATCGGTACCGGCTGGTACCGGCAGTACCGGACCGTACCGTGAAATTGAAAAATCCTAGGGACCTAATAGCAATTTAAAAAAAAATTAACCTAAAATTTTCCTAACCACTCATCCCCGCCGACTCTCCTCTTTCAGTCTTCACTCTTCATCTTCTATTCTTCTCTCATCTAAAATTTTCCTCCTCTTCTCTCATC
>JANIJF010212740.1:0-10999 GCA_024520955.1 Erythroxylum bequaertii | reverse complement strand
TCTTGTATATATTCCTTGAAATTTCTCACTTTATCATCACCTTTACTTTTCTTTGGGTCTCCCAATATGCCATGTTCCGATATGATATAACCCATATTTTATTCGATCAAGCTAGGATTCACTTCGATGAAACTTAGCAAATAGCTGCTTGTACCCTCTTGATATGTAAAAATTCTTCAAGTAGTCAAATAGTTCTCTTTACTTTGAAATACACTCCAAAATACTATCTATGATCATAGTTGCTTCGATCATTACCATAATACTGTCGGGGCATTGTTATATAACCCAAATTTCCTTGTGCCCATGATTTGTTCTCTTTAATACTTATTCCTCAACAAGGTAATAGTATCTCATGTTCCTTTCACTTTTTCCCAATTGACTTCTTCTTCTCAAATGATTTTTCCCAATTCATTTAAGTTTCTCTAATTTCACATTGACGTGTTCTGACGTCTGTTTATTCTTACCAGTTTCTCCACAAATTGTAATTTTTGGGTTGGTAACACATTCATCATACCAAATTTATCTCTCCCAAACATATTTACACAAAAAAATACGTGGACCTGTATTCTCCTCATATTAGCAATTTATGTCTTCTCAAATTTTCAATAATCCTATCACACAGTCGGATACTTTACATCAAACACAATGCCTACTTCTCAGTAGCATATTCTACCCCTTACGTTTGAGTCTCCGCAAGGATTAGGACTCCAATAATTACTTTAATTCATTTTATATTCCTTTCTACTTTGTCCCTTCATTGCTTCATCTAAAATCAAATCATCTGATCACATTAACCTAATTTAGGGAAATTCTTCTTTGAAAGAAGATTTCCTGCTACTTTCTTTGATACCACTCATGGAATTATGATCAATCCATTGTCTTCCCTGTTTCTTGTCAACCATTCTTAGTGCTTTAAGAAAATCAATTTCAGCTATTCATAATATCCCCTTAAGATCAAGTTATGTCATATCTTATATGACCAAAACATCCCATTTAATCAGGCTCATTGAAGCATTACTCAAATTCTTTATTCGAGTACCTTGGTGTTTACCATCAAAATCATTTCATCAAATTTAGAGACATATTTAGAACAACTCACCAATTGATAGCTTAGGCTAAGGATACCTTGATCTCATTTGATTCTAGACAACACTTCTGTTTTTTACACCTATTCTCGATTGTGGGGATTATGCCGTGATCGTATCCTTATTCTTTTTCCTCAAATTCATCCTAGATATAGTAATATCATTATCAATCTCAATTCATTTTCAATTGATCACTATAAACACTTTCACGTCTTGCTCTAACCCATCCTAGCCTTTAAACTATAGGAACTATAATTAACCGATTTCTTCCGATATCATCTCCACACATATCAGACACAGATTGTCACTTATCGGGGGAATCCCATTATCAGGCGTGTACTCACACAAGCGAATTAACTTCACCTCAACAACTTTTTTTTTTCATCGTCTCACCTTTCAATTTCCATTATTTCTTTCATCATACCGACGTAAGTTCACATTCAATTCAGAATCATAGATGCATCATCATATTCTCCTGCTAAACTCATATCACAATAATCCTACAACCATTCCAAGCCCAATTTCATCCTCTCTAAATCACAGAAAATTTTTGTTTTCATCCAACTTTGTTTGTACACTTAAATCATGTCATCTCTACCCTATCTCTATTTTCCTCTATCAATCCACAACAACATATACATGTCTAAGCGAGATTCTGCCTCGAAATTGGTCAAAATCGCAATTTCCCAAAGTTGTCCCGTGAATGTCCGTTAAACGGACACGCATGTCCTTTAGACGAACATGACTCGACCAAAACTGCCCCTTCACCCGAGAAAGTCCGTTAAACGGACTTCCATGTCCGTTAAACGGACACACATCAACCTGGGGTATTCTCACACCCGAGAAGGTCCGTTAAACGGACCTCCATGTCCATTTAACGAACATCTGTCACCCAAAACCTCCTTTTAAGCCTCTTCCAAATTTCCTACACTCATTCCATCATTATATATCCCCATAAACTTATCAAGTTCACCTCTTCTAGCAGTAAACCACTTCATAACAACTCAAAATCAATTAAATTTCATCAAATCCCCAATTCTCACATTATTTCATTCATCAAACTCACTACCTCTCAGTCTTCCATTTCCATACCATACCTTATTCCTACGTACCAACCTCTTTATACTCACACATTCATTAAGTCAAGTCGATAACCACTTCAAACACACCTCAATTTATCCTACATTCAAGGATATATATATTACCCCAATATAACAGTGGTGTCGTATTCCATGATACATTGATGCTAAATCTTTGTCATATCATATCTCATCACACAATTTCTCATTTCAACATACCCATAACCTCCATTTTCTCACATTATGACATATCATCACTTTCATCATTTTTTTCTCACCATTGTTATTGGCTTAAACACTAAACACATGCGTATGCGTGTGACTCGTATGCTCGACTGGGGATCAGTTACTACTGCCTGCTATAATATGACTTCAATGCATGTAACTTGACACACATTTCAGAAAACGCCCATATAAGAAAGTACTTCTGGGCTCTGATACCACATATGTAGCATCCCACTCCCGCAAGACCCGAACCCAACATCGATGGTGATATCTGAGTCCGTGTCTGCGAAGGTGGCATGCTAGGGCACTCAATCAATTACAAGTCGGTATAAATTTTTTTGAAAACACTAACATATGCAGAAGTCCATTTCCAATGTGGGCCAAATAAATTTAAAAGTCGATAGAAAATTGTTTTCAACACATTGTAATCAATACAGTTTCAATGGTCTATTAGGGCCCAATTTCATTCATAGCCCTTTTTTAGTTACAAACCAATCCACTTTGGGTCGTTTGGGCCCATTTCATACACAAAACACTTACAATCATTTCCAATTGGCACAAATTGATATGGACAGAAATATATGCATTTAATCAATCCCATTTACTAAGATTCCCATACTTCATCACTTATTACAAACTGAAATATTCAAGTACATACTGTACAGAAATCGCGGAATACACTATATACAAAAATAAGAAGAATCTTAATGCAGTCGCGAACTGATCCCAACCTCTAACTTTCCCCTGTGTGCAGTAAGTCTACTCTCGTTGCATAACGGGGTATTCTTCTGAATCCTGAAAAATAGATGCAAATTTTGGGTGAGTTTTGCGAACTCAGTGAGTGACCATGATTGATGGCTCACCCAGTCACACAACACATAATTTCATTCCCATTAGGTCACATTTCATATTCACTATCACACTTCACATTCACGTTCTATACAATTTCACAGTCACCTTTAATACAATTTAACATTTCCATTCAATACAATTTTACATTTCCATTCAATACAATTTCAGATTCCCATTCAATACAATTTCATATTCCCATTCAATATAATTTCATATTCCTATCCAATACAATATCACATTCCCATTCAATATAATTAAATCAAACATATTATGCATATGTGCATGAGACCCACTTTCCATTTATTACTTTGTTGTGACCAAGTGCCTAAATTGTCCAATATCCATTGGATATTGGGCTCATTGATAACTGTCCCATATAGGGCACATTAAACGTTGAGCCTGAGGCTCTGAATCACTTTTAAGCTCGAATCTCATTTTCACTCGTTGGGCTTTAAGCTCTGATCGGTGGCTACTCTGGTCACAACTCCTGTTATGTTTCATGTATTCATGAAATGAAATGCATTGCTCATATTTGCATGAGCTTATTCAATCATAATCACTTATCATCGAACCTTAGTCCGGCATTCAATTTATCGTTGAGAACTCACATTTTCATTCATATGCAATTGTGCATTCCGAACAAATTTAGCAAACACATTATGTACACTTAGTTCATCCAATTCACATTCAATGAGCACTTCAATATCACAATTCCCAGTACACAATCATCGGACCTCCTGTCCAGAACCCATATTCAATCACAATCAACAAAACCAATCAATACTCATGCAATTTATAACAAAAGCAATAAACCATTAAATAAGACCATCTAGGTCTACTCACAGTACGCTCCAGATTCGCATTGGCTTCCAATTTCTGGGAACGCCTGAATGTGGACGTTTATCTTGCAAAACCAATTTATGCAATATGCACATTACACACACATTAATCACTTTGTACAAGAATTCCCATTTATGCATAAATATAGAATAAGTACAATGCATGTTCATGACAATCCCGGGTATCATTTCACAAATTACGTTATGAAACCATTCCCATATTGAAATTCATCTAAGTATAACTTTTAATTAAGTTTATGCTGCACTAAACCCATTAAAATCTCCATTCCTTTCTCATTGTCTCACTTTCGGGATTTTCCGCATTACATTTTCGGGTTTACGATTCACATTCAATCAGAAAGTGAAACTGATGTAATTGGGTCATACTTTCTTCTAAAAACATGTTCCCCTATGTTTTATGATCCATTGCCACCAAAATCGCTTAATTTGGCTTAGTATATTGGGAGATATACCTCACACACTTTCGGACTATACTGAAGTACTATAATCGACTTCCATCAAGAATTTGAATATCTTAGGGATTGAATCAAAATTTCACTTCTGTATATGATTTGTATCCCTATAGCTTAAAGTTACTCCATAACAAGAACCATCTCATTTGGAATCCTATAGGTCCAAATATAAGCAAAACATTGAAGTATGATTAGTAACTACTCTCAGTGACACTGTTCCAACAGATCGCCAAACTTTCGTTTGATTAATCTCTTTCAATTCAACTCCAATTAATACCAATTTTTGTGGAGATGTAGGAAAATGTGTTAGGAAACTATTGCCACAAGAATAAAGTCATTTTGAGGTCAATAGAAGGAGTTATGATCAAAAGAAGCAACCATGTTCATGACTTTACTCCAACTGAACATACCTAGGCGCAAATGCTATAACGTTAGTTCTAGAGGTTGGATTTACTTCTTTCTTAGACGGTTGAAAGGAAGACATCTAGGGATACAACTTTCATGAAGACCTGAAATTCCAAGTCTTTCGTTAAAGGGGTCAAAATACACGGGCCGTGTGAATTTACACGGTCAGGCCGCTTCGGGTGAAAATGTGCCCCTGCACCTAGAATTACACGGCCCGTGTGAATTTACACCGGTAGACCGTGTAACCTTCGGGTGAACTAAAATTTTCACCCCAAAACTCCTCCAAAGGGTCCTAAACCTATTCTAAGCTTCCATACACTCTTAAGCTCTTCCAAATCACCTATTCTTAAGCAATTATCACTCCAAAATCATTTAAACACAAGTTAAACTTCATTAACTCCTTTCATCCATCAATCTCAACTTCACCTTATCCTTCCCAAATTTTCCACTCTTTTCCATAACATACCTTAATTCAACAAAATACTACTCCAAGCTCAATATCATGCATTCAAAGTGATGGAAACCATTCACGCACAAGTAGTTAATCAAACACTCTACATAAAACACAATTATATACATTTATACATAACAACTCCAACACTCAATTTCCCTAAATTCATGACAACATTTGGGACACTTCAAGACAATTTCACAATCATCATCTTCATAAGCATGGTAGTCCATTTCTTCTATTTCACCTCAACTAAACCTCAATTCAGTTAGACAACTATCAAAGCAAGTTTTTAGCTATACATTTAAAGCACATTCAAAATCAAGTTATTGACACAAGTTCCAGATTTTCACCTTTCACTCTCTACATTCAACTCATCTAATCCATCATATACCTAGTTCAACACTTCTATTCCTTGTTCCATCAATCATTACCCAATTCAAAACAAACACTCATCACAAACAATTCATGAGTCATAACTTAACACAATTAAAACGAGGCATACCTATACATATTTTCATCAAATCCCTTAACCCATCATTCAAAACTTCCAGCTCTCTTTCTCTCTATATATAAAAAATTCCATGAATTAGACTTAAAACACAACCATGAACATCTATGAGCATCAAGAAAAACACATATACAAGCCTTTTACAAGCATGGTCCAATCATCACTTCTTCAACCTAATAACTTCAATTATGCAATATGCATGACATGAAACATGAAACTTACTTGAGCAAGCCCCTAAATCTTCAAATCTTCAAAGAAAATACCAAGACCTAGTTTCACTCATCACCATCGATCATCATCATCATCCAAGGTGATAGAAGCAAATTTGTGTGGAGAGCAAGGAAGAAGAAGGCAAGATGACAAGGAAACAAGAAGAAGATGATGATGGCTAGGCTTAAATCACACAACACATGAAGAAGGGGAAGGCCACGAAGAAGAAGAAGAGAATTCACCCAAAAAGAACCTCCAACAAGCTTAGAAGAGGGTGTGTGTCGTGAATGATAAAAATTCAATGTATCCTTAGGTTAATTAAAATCAAATACATGGCTATGCTAATGCCATGTGTCAAGCTCCCATTCAATCCTTCTCCATTAATCAATATAAGCCCAATTTCCCATAATTCCACTTGTCAAAAATCCCTATAACCATATGGCCAACATTCAATTCCATAGGCACTAAATTCTAATACCGGTTATCGGTTGGTCTGCCACTCGGCATTTTTCCTAGTCCGGGATTTATCCCCGAAAAATTTCAGAAAAATTTCTAAAATTATCTAAAATTATAAAATCAATAATGTCACTCTCCAAATAAGTTTTCAAAATGAATAACCCATAATTCTCAAAATATTCACTCACAAGTAGGACCAAATATATCGGGAATGTCAATGAATGCATGTACAAAAAAAATTCATGTGCAATAAATTCATTTTTCACAGTATAAGTATGTCACTATATGCATGAACATGCAATTGCATCACTAAGCTCTCACTGTCAACCCATATTTACTATTTTACCCTTCCCACTGATACCGGGATGTTACAACTCTCCCCTCCTGAAAGAAATTTCGTCCTCGAAATTTTCATCCAATTGAATAAGATCCAAAAATCACAATTATTGACTCAATAGATTTTTTTCAATCACTGATGCAGTTATCACACCCTATTCACATCTCGCATAGTGCGGAATTCCTAATAACAAATCTCATATAAACCAATTATGAATAGTTTAATTTATCCTTTCTCCAAATCGGAGCACACCTTGCAGAAGTAGTAATCACGAAAACACTTTATTTCTCCTTGACAATTCACTTCTCTCCCGTGTTAATACATTCAACTCTTCTGTTTCACTGTATCAGGTGTTAATCCACCTAGCTCACTTGGCGTTCATAGTTACTCTTATGTCCGATTCAAACTCAAAAAATATAACCTTCAAGCATAATCCCAACAGTTAAAACTGTGGGTAATTTAAACATTGACCCACTTGTTTCCTTATCCGTAGTAGTTAAAATACACTAGTCCGACTAGGATATCAAGCTGAGGTTGCTACTTAAGCCTTTCTAATACTTTCTTTGCTCCAAGATCTTTATCGAGGTCACATACTTCTTATTCTAATCACCAAATATCATTGTTCCAATTCCCCTCGCAAGTCCATATTCGTTTTTAATTCCTCTACAGGACTCACAAATTCTGAATCCTTAGCTTTAGACTTTCTTACATCTTTCCAATAAATGGATCTAAATCACATTTCATCTACCCCCATATTTCACTCACCATTTTGCACTTTTCATTGTACTAGAGTTGGTAACCTCAATATCTGAAATTACACTATTTCATTTCCGAAATATCTATATAATACGTCAGATTATACACTACCTTTACCAATCTAGCACTTATTTATACATTCCTTTCAAGCACACCAATTTTCTCCAAGTGACATAATTTGTACAGTCCAAAAGTGACTTTGCACATTTGATGTCTCCAAGACTTCAAAGAGATTTTTCTTCGTAGAAATTTTAACCCATGTATCAAAATCGATTCCTAAGACTTTAACTGTCTTTATGCATACAAAGCCACTTGATACCGTTACAACATCTTGTATCTTAATTACTGATATGAAATTTCATTACATACGGCATAAGCTCCAAATCCAAATGGCCTAAGTCACATTGAGGTTATCGAAGTTATCGATCCTCGAAATTCTTCTTATTTTCATTGTTCATACGATTTATACCTTTTTCCTCAAATTAAAGAAAGTGTTCTCTTAACTGTTCGACTACTCTCATCTAGGACCATCATCACTTATTGATCTAATTTTACTTGGATCACTAAAATTTTCAACGCCACATTATCTCTTGCCAATTTCAGTTTTCCATTTGACTTCTTTTTCCTCGTGATTTGCTCTTTTCAGTCTATTTCCTTTCGTTTACCTTGATTTATTCAAATACCTATTCCTTCGAACTTAGTCCTCCACACATTTCAATTTGTTTGACTATTTCACTTTGCATGTTAGTAGCCTTTCCTCAAATTCAATTTGACTCTCCCAAACACATTTATATTAATCATGTGGACTTATCTTCTCTTTACGTTTGCACTAGTAAAATCCACTCACTTAGTTGGGCACTTTACATCAAACCAGAATACCTACACTGTCAGTAGCATATCCTACTTCTTATGCTTGAATCTCCACTCAGTGTATGACTTCATTGTTCACTTTTGATTTCTACACATTCATTTTCCAATTTGTTTCTTCCATGATCACTCTTAAAGTTAATCATCCGATCAACTTAACTTAATTTAAGGGAAATTCTTCTTTGAAAGAAGATTTCTTGTTACAATCATCGATACTATTCATCGAATCCTTATAAATCCACTATTTTCCCTATTTACTTATCAATCATTCTTAGTACCTCAAAAAGATCAATTTCAACTATACATCATATCTCAGTAAGATCAATTTATGTCATAGCTTACATGATCAAAACCATCCTTGGAACGAAGCTCGGTGAGGCACTAAACAATTCCATTTACACTAATACCTTGGCATATCTCATCAAAATCATCACTTCTCATCTAGAGATGTATTTATATCGATTCCCACTTAGTAACTTATACTAAGGATACTTTAATCCCATTCAATTTTAGGTAACTCTTCTTCTTTTGTACCAACCCTTGATTTATGGGGATTACGCCATAATCGTGTCCTTCTTCTTTCCTTAAGTTCCTCACATATAAAAACATTATTAACAATTTCAAGTCTTTCCCAATTGATCACTGCAAGTACTCTCACATCTTGCTCTAACCTATCTTGAACTTTGAACTATAGGAATTATGATTAGCACTTATTCAATAAGTCACCAATTTCTTTCTATATCACCTCCCCGCATATTACACACATATGCTTAATATTTTCATTTGTCATGGTGAACCCACTATCAAATGTGCACTCACAATGGCAAATCAAACTTAACAAAAAAAAATTAATCACTATCATCATCTTATCCTCCAATTGTCATTTATTTCATCTCACACATAATTATTTTCTCAATCAATTTATACTTGTAAGGGCGTAACCCATATAAAGCTTAAATCTACACGCCATAGAGATATTCCCATACTGAATCATAAGCTCTTATATCAATAATCACACAAAAATGCAACCTTTCAAGGTCATATCAACTTGGCTTATACACTTTCATCTTATTATTTCTACTTATATTCTTCTTCTCCCCTTTTTTTTGAACAATCCATGACAGTGGATTCACTTTTATATCACATTCGAGGACACATTACCAGATTGAAATTTCGATTTCATATTCAAGCATACATCCACCGATACAATTACACTGCATCTTTATCTGTTATAGACAAATTGTCCAGACTCAATTTTCTCTCATATCTCCTTATACTGAATTACAAACTCTCAGCGCAATACTCGCATAACCATTCTGGTTTCCAATTTCACGCTTTTATGATCATAACAATTTTATGAATTCATTTCATTATGTCTGTCCACCTCAGTCTCCCTTTTTTTTCATATGCTTATTTTCCTCAATCAATCCATCACAATATACCTATTCACACCTGTGTTACCCTCAAGGGTATATACCCCTTTGGGTTGAACCCTTATCCACCATACAAAACCAGATACTATTTCTCATTTCCAAGAGATCCATAAACCTCTATTTTCGCACATTCTATCAAATCACCAATTTTCTCAATGCATTTAACTGCTCAAACTTTTAAAGAAATGCTCATGCATGTGACTCATACTAGGGATCAGTTTGCGCAGTCTGCTATGACATGACTAATATGCAAATGCATATAACCTGACACATATTTCAAAATGCTCATATAAGATTGTACTTCTGGGCTCTGATACCACATAAATGTAACATCCCACTACCGCAAGACCCGAACCCGACATCGATAGTGATATCCGAGTCCGTGTCCCGCGAGGATGGTGTGCTAAAGCACTCACTTAACCAGAAATCAGTATATAATATTTTTTTTGAATCACAAAACACAATATGCGGAAGACCATAATTAAATAGGGCATAAGCCCCTTTCAATCATACAGTGAAATTTACAAAATTCCCACATGGCCAATTGGCCCTGTCACAATTACAAACACTTTAGTCATTTCAAAATTATAATTTTATACAAAAGTTGCAGGATAAATATACTTCAATACAAAATTAAAGACATGCAATGCAGACGCGAACTGATCCCGATCCCTATCCTTCACTGGAATGCTGTAAGTATACTCCCGTTGGCTTAACGGGGTACCTTTTTGATCCTGAAAAATATTTGCAAAATTTGGGTGAATTTTGCGAACTCAGTGAGTGACCATCATCGATGGCTCACCCAATCACATACCACTAATTCACTTATTTATTTCACTTTTCACATTCAGTACATTTAATCATTCATACCATGCATCACAATTCACATTTTTCATTATACATATGCAGTGCACATGAGACTCACTTTTCATTTGTTACTTTGTTGTGACCGAGTGCCTAAACTGTCCCGTATCCATTGGATATCGGGCTCATTGATAACTGTCCCATATAGGGCTCATT
>JANIJF010212626.1:0-11033 GCA_024520955.1 Erythroxylum bequaertii | reverse complement strand
TTTTATACTGGTTCACCCCAACTTGGGCTACGTCCAGTCCTCAGAGTTCGTCTGAGATTTCACTATCCTTCTTCAAATTTACAAGTATTCTTTTCTCCCTTTCAGAGCCTCTTCAGGTCTCTCGCACCAAGTATTCTTTTGCTATCTTAGCCTCTTCAAGCTCTTAGCCTTTCCTTTCTCTTACTAGAAAGATATTGTGAGCTTTTTGTTATAGTAGAGTTTGCTCTCATGTATCGCACTTTGAATGCAGAATTTTTCTTTGCAAGTGATAACTTGAAAGCTAAATGTTCAAAAACCAAAGTTGTTTAGTCTTTGACTACGACTAGTATTTATAGCCTAAGTCTCCATCTGCTTCTTGATAACTGCTTCCTGTTTCTTGTAGAAACTATTATTCAGTTGAGTTTTGTAACCAACTCCAACTGACTAACCGTCCAACGTACTAGAGTATCTTCATCTCTGTATCGTTTTTGTTTTCCTGCTTCTTTTGTGTTTTCCACTTCTTTTGTGTTTTCCACTACTTCTGTATTTTCCACTTCTTCTGTGTTTTCCACTTCTTCTGTATTTTCCACTTCTTTTGTGTTTTCCACTTCTTCTGTGCTTTTCACTTCTTTTGTAATTTGCGCTTCTTCTGTGTTTTGCGCTTCTTCTGTGTTTTTCCACTTCTTCTGTGTTTTGCGCTTCTATGTTTTTTCGCTTCTTCTGTGTTTTTCAGCTTCTTCTGTGTTTTGCGCTTCTTCTGTGTTTTTCCGCTTCTTCTGTGTTTTGTGCTTCTTCTGTGTTTTTTCGCTTCTTCTGTGTTTTGTGCTTCTTTTGTATTTTTCTTCTGTGTTTTTCCACTTGTTCTGTGTTTTGCGCTTCTTCTGTATTTTGCTGCACGCTTAACACACTTATCAAAATAGTTCATTTACTTCTAATATTATTATTATTTGATTGTCACCAAAATTAATAGAAGTGAAGTCTTCTTGACTTAACAATCTCCCCCTTTTTGATGATAACAAATAATCATAATTTTAGAAGATAAAAATAAGAAAAAAAAATAGTCAGACGAATAAAGCAAGATATATAATGAGAAACAAAAATTTCTAATCCTTTCTACTGTTCTCCCCCTATTTGTTATTAATCAAAAAAATAATTCATTTTAGATGCTTCAAAATTTCAGAAAACATTTATTGAATGTCAGTGCAAATCGTCTTAAGGTCTTCTTCTATAGAAACACATAGAAGTGTTATCTCCTCATGAAGATCACCCACTACATCACCTAGTTCATCAACCTTAGTAGAAATTTCTTCAATGTTTTTAACTAAGGCTTCCTAAACTTCTGTCTGCTTGTGACTAGCTTCATTCCATTTGATGAAATTCTTCAAGAACTCCGAATTAACAGTAGTATCTTATAGCATTTCACTAAGTGGATGAGTGTGTTCAAAAACAGATTGTTTTCTAGGTGAATCATCTAATTCTATGATTTTGATTGAGGGTAAATTGAAAGGTTATTTTCTTTCAGGATATCAAGATCATCAGGTCTAGGTAATTTGTAAATCGGTTGCCCAAGAAGGTGTAAGATAGATTTAACTGAAGAGATGAAACCTAACGGTTTGACATGAATGAGTAAATGCACAAAGGTTTCTAAGTTAAAATCAATACCTTCAATTGTGATACTTTTGTACCTTCCTTTTGATATTGTGCCAACTATCTTGAAACTTTCGTCTTTGGTAGATGCTTCAAAATTACCTCCTAATTACCTTGATATGTGATATGATACATAGAAACCTATAGGTTGAGCTGTATAACATATGTCGTCTATGTTCTTCACTACCATTTGAATCTCTTCTTATGTAAGATCACCTTCATGTCCTTCAGAAAACTTCTTCTTCTTTCATTTTTCTTTTCTTATCAAAGGTGCTGAGCATCTAGGTTATACATCTAGTACAATCTTGATTATTGTTCTGCTCGTTATTGGATAAATTGTATAAGGATCTTTAGTCATCTTAAATGGATATGGTTTTGTCTTTTTATCTCACAGAATACTGTATAGTCTTCGTTCTTCAGGACTTAGAAGATGTATCGTCTAATCATTTACTGTTACAGATTCAACTTGAACCTTCACTGTCTGTTTAGGAAGTTCTCTAATGATAATTGAAGTTCTATTACGATCAGGTGTTGATTCTTCTATGACCTTCATCTTCAAATCTTCTTTCTTTATTGGTTAAGGAGGGATGTAAGGTACTAGCTGTTGTTGAACAGTCTGTGTCTTCTATGGAACATCAGACGATGAAACTTTTTTCTGAACAAGTTTCGTCTTCTTTTATCCTTCTACTGATTTCGAAGAGAGTTGTTGCTTTTAGGCTTCCTCTTCTCAAATACTAACTTCCTTTTTATCTCTGTCTCTCCAGATAATTGTACTGATTGAATCCGAGGGATAGAGACAATTGATTTGATAGGCTACTGTTGTTGCTTTTGCTTCGTTTTACTTTCAGAGTCTCCACCAAGAATCATAACTTTCTGCTTCTTCTGTTCTTGTTGTCGTAAGGTCATTAATCTTGGTGACCTTCTTGACTTTTCGGGCCTTTTTTATTGGAGCATCTTAACCTTCCTCTTTAAAGATGCTTGTTAAGATGGTTGTTGAACCTTTCTTTCCTTCCATTTTGGAAACATCTTGGCTTGTTTCTGCTCATCAGACGATTGTTCAACCTTTTTCTCTACTGATATTTTTCCGGACGATCGAGGTTTTGCTTGTATTTCTGATGGAACATTTTCTTTCTTGCTTCTTCTTACTAAAAGCTCCCCTTTAGGCTGTGCTTTCAGTGTAAAATCTACATCCACTTTGGCATCAGTCTTGATCCCCATTTTGTGAATATTAGAGGCATTGATAACACTCTTAACATTAAAATTAACTATGTTTCCTCTATCAAGTAGGATTCTAGATTCTTTGAAGAATCTTGCCAACAACATACGATAAGGTAAAGAGCTACTCTTCACATAATAATCCTCCCTAGTCTTTATCATGTACTTCAAAATTAAGAACAGAAGATTTACCGGTTGGTGAGTGAGTAGATGAAATAGACAACGTTCATCATTCATTGTCACCAAATCCTTTGATCCTGCTCTTGGTAAGATACAATGTAGAAGAATTGAATGAAGAACCCTAGCCTTCAGAATGAGAGTTAAAGACTTCTTGAATCCTAGATTACTAGACCCATATAGTTGTCAATTGATGTTAGCTTTTCCTGTATGACTTTGAGCAATCCAATCTGTATTATTGAACAGTTCTGCTCCTTCATTTGGACACCCAATAGCCTTCACAACAGAATCTTGTGTGATTATTACCGACAACCCATCTACCATCAATACCAAGGTGTTGTCTACCACCTTTGCATTCTTCTAGAACTCATATACTTTATTCAAATACTCCGTCTCTCGGATATTGAAGAAGTTCTTCCAGCCAACTGCTTCAATCTCAGGTTCAATATTCATCCGATTATCCTTCAAAGAAGTAAAATCAACAAGTCTACCATAGACAAGAGATTTCAACATTTTTAATCTGTAAAGGATAAACAGTAAACACAGAGATGTATTTCGCTTAAAGAAGCGAGGTTAGTGTAAAAATGAAAGAAAGACATGAAATGAAATGAAACGGATTTGAAGTTTAGAACAGAGGGATTGATCGTCTTTGTTGAGAGCACTCTTAACAAGTTGGTTTCTAAGTTTTTCAAGAAAATTCTAGAGTGTAATTTGTTGCAGATTCTGAGATGATTTCCTTTTTATATACACTCTTGAAAAGTTACTGTTTGTAGCACTTTTAACTGATCCTCCAGTAATCATGAAATTGAAGCTTACCGAGTGAAAAAATATCGTTACTATATAATCTAATAAGTTACTACTTTTTAGCTTCTTCAGAATGAATCATCTAGATCATGGAGTCTCAAACGAATGGTCATTTAACATTACCATATTCAGATTCCGTCTGATTTCCTTGAATTTGTCTTCACTTAAGGGTTTGGTGAAGATATCTGCCCATTGTTGCTTCGTCTCAACAAATTGTAGATTGATGATCCCTCTCATTAAAAAGAACCCAAATTCTTTTCCCTAACAAGACATTATTCCAAGTAAACAAATGTTTAATCCCCATACCACCCTCTTTTTTAGGTCTATAGAGGTCATTCCACTTGACTTTTGCATGAGTTTTAGACACAACCTTCCCAGACCATAAGAAGTTCCTAAATTTAGACTCTATCTCTTTAATAATAGAGGAGGGAAGTATCAAATGGCTAGACCAATAGACCTGAAAAGTGGACAGAACAAAAATTACCAACTAAAGTCTACCAATATAAGACAGATTTTTATGGGTCCATTTGTTTACTCTGGAATCAATTTTATCCAATAACGGGATACAATCTCTCCTAGTCAATCTACCTGTTAAAAAAGGTACTCCTAGATATCTCATAAGGAGATTACCTCTTTTAAGACCCAAAATTGTTTCCATATGAATGGTCATATGATCCACCTCAGGAGATAAAAAGAACCAACTCTTGCTAAGGTTCATATCCAAACCAGAGAAATTTGAGAAAGTATGCATGCTAGTAAGTAAAGTATTCACTGAAGTCAAATGAACATGACAAAATAATAAAAGATCATCAACAAATAGAAAATGGGAAAGTTTAAGAACTTTACATCTCCAGTGGAATTTAAAAGTAGCATTTTTTTTTACTGAAACATTCAGACCCCTAGAAAGAACCTCCATATAGATAATAAACAGGTACAGAGAGAGAGGATCTCCTTGCCTTAAACCTGATTTCCCATGAAAAAATTTAATAGGAGAATCATTAATTAGGATAGAGTATAAGGGTGAGGTTACACACCCTTCAATCCACTTAATAAACATAGGAGGAAGCCCTACAACTTAGAGCATATTGAGGAGGAAATCGCATTGAATAGAATCATAGGCTTTTTCCAAATCTACTTTAAAAGCACATCTCCTATGCTTATTTGAGAGATGGAAGTTCTTAAAAATTTCTTGAGCTAAAAGAATATTGACCCCTATACGACGGTTTTTTATGAAAGCACTTAGATTTAGGTTGATAATGAGGGGCAACATAGTGGATGGCTGATTCTTCTTAGGAACAAAGGAAATAAAAGTTGAATTAAGCTCTTTGAGAAGCCTCCCATGTTGGAAAAAATCTTGGATTGCCCTAGTGATATCATTCCCAATAATATGCCAAGTTTGTTTAAAGAAAAAAACCATTAAAACCATCTGGACCAAGGGCCTTATTCGGGTTGAAAGAGGAGAAAACATCCCTAATCTTTTGCGATGTGACTTCAGCTACAAGAATGTTTCTAAGGTTTTCAGGGATCGGTTGAGGAAAAAGAGTTGCCACATACTCCTTTGAAGATGCTAGGTCTTTCTTATTCCCAAGAGAGTTTTGGAAGAAGACCAGAAAGTTTTTTTTAGATTTTCTCTAAGTCAATAATCCTATGACCATTATCCACTAATAAAGAGTGAAAATTGTTCCTGTTCCTATTTGACAAGATGGAATTGTGGAAGAACTTGGTGTTCCTATCCCCCTCCTTTAGCCACTTAATGAGTGATGATTGTTTGTAGAAAGATTCTTGATCACTTAAAGCTTTAAACAAATTGGTCATAGCCTCTTATTCTTTAGCAACAAGTTGAGTCCTATTAGGCCAAAACCTCATTTAGTTTTGGATATTATTAAGGACAGCTTGACAAGTCTCGACTCTAACATTTATATCACCTACCTAATCTGAGTTTAGGGATTTGAGAGCATTTTTTACTACTTTAAGCTTAGACACTACACAGAACATAGGAGTCCCTCGGACCTGAGAATTTTAGGCCTCTTCCACTGTCTGAAGGAAATTTGGTTGCGAGGCTAGGAAATTTGGTTGCGAGGCTAGGAAGTTTGAAAATCTAAAAGGGGAAGATCTCTTCTTTTGCAAAGTTAAAGTCCTTATCAATATGGGAGAGTGGTTAGAAATGTTAAGATTATGGATCTCTCCATAGGATCTAGGAAATCGAGAACTCCACATCGAATTGATAAGAGCTCTATCTAATTTTCTAACTCTGTGGAGTTCACCAGATTGCTTACTAGTCCATGTAAAATTTGGGCCACTTAAGTTTAAATCATACAAACCACATTCCTCTACACACTTCCTAAAGTCATTCATACCATTAATAGCCGAGGAACTAAAAGGTTCATCTTCATGAGAGAACAAAATAGTATTAAAGTCCCCAACTACAATCCACGGTTGATTTCCAACATTGAGTTTGGTATTTAAAAGGGCAGACCAAAGATTTTTCCTATGATTATAATTATTCAACCCATAAATACAGGTAATAAAAAAGACAGAGTCACAATTCATAGGAGTCACCTCTAAATGAATCAATTGGTCATTAGTAATAAGAGGAGAACACCAAAAATGATCTGGGTTCCAAGCTACCACTAACCTGGCACATGAAGCTTGATCTAAATTACTACAGAAATGCCATCTGGGAAACATAGCAGAGCATATATTATTCAAAAGGAAATGAGACTTGATCCTAGATTCTATTAAACACACAAAAGGAACCGACAACATCTTAAGGAAAGGTTTCACAGCTAACTGTTTTATTGGGTTATTGAGACCTTTAATATTCCGAAAACCTAGATCCATAACTCTATACAAAAGGACAAAACCTACTGCTTTTGTTTTCTTCTAGATTTTCTGCTTTTCCTAATGGTAAAATCCTTCTCTGCCCCTTTCAACAAACCTGGACTTTGAGAATCACTAGAACTATTTGGAACCACATCAGATTTAGGAGAGGTAATAGAAATAGCTGCTTTGCTTATACCAGGACAGTCAGCATCTTCAAGGCACCCATTAGAATCATCCTGCTTCTGCTGAATTTCTTTGCCTTTACTTTGCTCATTGAGAGTTTTAGCAATTTTGCTCTCCTTAGGACTAACTTGTTCCTTCTCAGGACTTTGCTCCTGACCACACTCCATCTGTTGGTTTTCACATATAGGTATTGAAATATTCTCCTTTTCCAACTCTTGTTGGGTCCCAGTCTTAAACATACGACCTGTAGGCTTCCATTCCTTCTTTTGTGTAACCTTCTCAGGCTTCCATTCATATTCTATCGCAATCTCCTTAAATGTCACTTGTCCCTCATCATTATAGGTAGCCAACTGAAAAGATGAAGGCCAGCTTCTCTCCAAATCTAATTCTACACACGTTCTGGCATATAGGATTCTAGACATTCTTGTTGTGTGGGAATCCATAAGCAGAGGTTGTCCCATGCACTAGCAATCCTACCCAACCCCACGTTGTTCCAATATTCATAGGGAACATTATGAAATCTTATCCAGACAGGGGCATACCTAATATCCTCCTGCTCCCCTGCATTTAAGCTCCATTTATTTAAGAACAAGGGCTTCCCTTAGATATGCCAAGGGCCCTTCTCCAACACCTCATTCATACCACATTTCGAATCAAACTTGAATAAAAATTCATTCGAACTAGTCACCATAATTTTTGTTAAACCGTATGCTAACCAAGCTTTAGAAAGGGCTCTTTGAACTATTGGGAAGGTAGGCACTTACCAATGAAGAAGCCCTATCAGAATGTGAAAATTTTTTGTTGCTCCTTTCTGCGATAACTCTGGCGGTGGGATGACAAAGATTTGGTCATCTTTAATCTCCAGGGGTTAGTAGGCCAACGCCCTAACATTCGAGGGTTCCTCAACTAAGTCGGAGACAACAAATTTCCAAGTTTTTGGAAGAGATTTCACCGAAGCTCTGCGGTCTTGAGTGTTTAAGGGAATCTCTAGACCTGTTGGCTCATAAATTGATTCAAACTAGTTTTGCAATCATGCGGCTATCTTAAAAGGGGAAAGGTTTGGACAGTTTGAGTCAATGTTTTGGGAATTAGAGTTTGAGGAAGGAGTCGAAAGGGGATGTCTAAAATATGAAACAGGGATTTGGGCTAGGGGTACACGAGATGGTGACGGGGGAGAAGAAGTAGCCATAGAAAAGGGGTCAAAACACACCGGCGATCTATGAAGTAATGGACGCTCAGCTATTCTCTCTCTCACACATCTCTCTCACATATGAAATAACATGATTTAGATAATCATGGGTAGAAGCCCCCTAAGGGGTGGTCGAGTTGGTGGAGTGAAGGGACATGGGGCCAAAAGGTCCTGTGTTCGATTCCCCTATTTACGCTCTCTCGATCGAACCTGTCGTACAAGGCTTGCCCAGTGCGGAGTACCCAATTGGTGTGATTTGCAGGCTATTGCGTCAATCCAGAGGTTTCCTCATTGTGCATTCAAAGGATAGCGACTGCGAGTTATTTCGTTTCCAAAAAAAAGTTCCGAAAATTGTATTCAGGATTTGTTATGGACATTATGAATTCTTGGTTATATCATTTGGGCTAATTAATGCTTAAGTTGCATTCATGAATTTGATGAATAAAGTATTTAGGCCCTATTTAGACCAGTTTGTTATGATGTTCATAAATGATATCCTAAACATGACCATGTTCAGCATCTCCGAATTGTGTTTCGAACCCTATGGGAATAACAGTTGTATGCCAATCTAAGTAAATGTAATTTTTGGCTTCAGGAAATATCTTTTCTAGGACACGTTGTCTCTTCTCAAGGGATTAGAGTTTATCCTAGTAAGATTGAAGTAATTGCTAACTGGAAGCCGCCACAGAATGTGACAAAATTGATAAGTTTCCTAGGATTGGCGGGTTACTATCGCCGGTTTGTGAAGGAGTTCTCAGTGATAACATTTCCTTGGATTAAATTGCTACGGAAAGGAGTAAAGTATGAATGGTCCGATAGATGTCAAGCTAGTTTTGATCAACTGAAAGGAATGCTTATTACTAAAGCTCCTGTGTTGGCTCAACTCATTTCTGATAAGGAATATTTTATGTATAGCGATGTATCTATAAATAGTTTGGGCTATGTTTTGATGCAAGTTGAAAAAGTAGTTGCATATGCTTATAGGTAATTAAAACTTCACGAACAGAACTACCCTACATATGACCTTGACCTTGCAGTGGTAGTGTTTGCTTTGAAAATTTGGCGACACTACTTATATTGTGAAAAATGTAGGATTTTCACTGATCATAAGAGTTTGAAGTATCTGCTTATCCAGAAGAAACTTAATATGAGACAACGACGTTAATTGGAATTGTTTAAAGACTGATTGGATTGTGAATTACCATCCATGTAACATCCCGTTCCCTTATTAAGGGTTAGGATCGAATTCCAGTACATGTGAGCTTGAAGAGAAATTTAGACAATACATTTTCTTGCTCATGCATCATATTAGCATATATGCATATAAATGCGGAATGTCTTCGCATAAAAAAGTGGTACATGCATTCATTGACAACTTCCGGGTATAATTGATATTAAATGTGATTTTATTGAACATGAAAAGTAGAAGGAGTAGAAAGAGTAATCTTGGTATGAGTTGTGATAAGGAAAGATTTAGAAATAGGTTTGGTAGTGATCTGGAAAATGTTCAGTGACGGCGCTTCAGCCTGTTAGCCATAACGTCTTTTCTAGTTATCCAAATGAGATGATTCTTGATTTGGATTAAACTAGACACATATGGCTACATTTTGTATGAAGACATTGAATTTCAATTATGTCTCTAAGAATCCCAAAATTTGTCATGAAGATAAGAATTGGGTGAAGTACATTGGTGTATGAATGGAAAATTCATCTTTGGACTTTATGGGCAAATTTAGGATTAATATAAATAGAATTGAGCAAAGTTGCCTTCTGGAAAGTTGTAGATCTTTCTTTTATCTTTCCAACGGTACATAGCATGAAAAGTTTGGACATCTGAGCTGAAAGTTATGATCTTTATAAGTGGAGATATTCTGGAAGAAAAGTAAGACGAAGTTACTGTTCATCCTATCGTCTTAGTTTTATTCCGTCTTAGTTTTGCTTCCGTCTCAAAAATGACGTCATCTTTGTCTTAGTATGACGTCATCTTCGTCTTAGTTTGACTTTTTACGTCTCAGTTTGATCGCCTCATTTCGCTTCATCTCAGTATGATGTCAGCATTCGTCTCATAACGTCAGCATCGTCTCACTTTGGCCAAAACATATTCTAGTCCAAAGTTTATCTTCTAGATGACAGAATTGGTCTATAAGGTCTTCATGAGAGTTGTAGATCTTGAATTTCTTTTTCTATTCATCTAAAGAACACCTAAATCCAAGTTTTGTACCGAAAGTTATACCCATTTTTCCAATTCATCTTAGTATGACGTCAACATCCGTCTCATGACGTCAGCATCCGTCTCATTTTGGCCAAAACATATTCTAGTCCAAATGTGATCCTTTAGATGACAGAATTGGTCCTTGAGACCTTCATGAAAGTTGTATATCTTGAATTCCTCTTTCCAACCAGCTAACGAACACCTAGATCCGAAATCTGTAGGGAAGTTTATGACAATTTTCCCAACCTTGTTTCGTCTGATGACGTCACTTCGTCTAAAAAATGACGTCGTATGGTCTAATCCATTTTAGACCCCCAAAATGAAAGCATTTGCCTTTGATATCTTCATAAGAGTTGTAGCTCTTGAAGTCTTCTTGCATCGTCTGATGATGTCACTTTCGTCTCAAAAATGACATCCTACATTTTGTTCTATTTTTGACCTCTCAGATGAAAGCATTTGTCTTCTTAGTCTTCATGAGAGTCGTAGCTCTTGAAGACTTATTTCGAAACAACCAAATAACACCTCAATTAGAAAATTTTACAAAAAGTTATAGTTGTTTTCCCAAAATAGGTTTGGTATGATTGAGGTCAAAAATATGGTTGCTTCTTTTGACCATAACTCCTTCACTAGACATCCAAATGACTTGATTCTTGAATCATTGAATTTGTGAGACTTTTCTCTATATCTCCACCAAAAATCTAAGCTATCTAAAATGAAATAAGAAAGTTTGAGTGAAAAGAGTGGGACGGGTACAGTGAATGTGTTCTTAAGTAATATGAACTGGTGTTATTCCACTGAATATAC
>JANIJF010212591.1:0-11039 GCA_024520955.1 Erythroxylum bequaertii | reverse complement strand
AAATTTAAACTTTGAGTGAGGTTAAAACTCAAATTGTCTGACCTGATATATAAAAATTATAAAAAATGATGTTTTTTTAAGTAAAATGAAATAGATTTTAAAATCGTTATCAAGAATGGTTAATTACAAAATAATCTCAAACTTTTGCTAATTTTTCAATTATAGTCAGAACTTTAAAAAGTAGCAATAAAATACCCAAACTTTTATTTTTTTAATTCTAACTTGAATTTAAAAAAGTAGTAATAAAATACTTAAACTTTTAAAATTTTTCAATTATAACCTGATGTTAGTGTTTTCATTAAATTTGTTGGCGTGACTTACCACGTGTTTTAGAAACCTTAACTATTAATACACTTTAACCAAAATTAACGCAACGAACAATAATGAAACGTCATAGTTTAATCACATAATTAAAACGATGTTGTTGTTTAAAAATGACCTAAATCAGATTACGCAGTCTTAATAACCTTACATTTTAATTTAAGGTTTTTTCTATTTGATTTTAGTTTGTTCTCTCGATGCCCTTACCATTTGATTTTTAAATTACGTAACCCCAACGCCCTCATACTAAAGATATCAGAAGAATGAACTAAAAACAAATAGCTTACTGGTGCAGTACGAAGTAATGTGAGAATAATTTACGGCGTCAAAAGGACAAACAAAAAATGAATGGTTAAGGGTATCGGGAGAACGATAGATAACGTCGGGTTATAATTGAAAAAATTGAAAATTTGAGCATTTTATTGTTACCTTTTAAAGTTTGAGCTAAAATTGAAAATTTAAATATTTTATTACTAATTTTTAAAGTTCAGACTATAATTGAAAAATCGACAAAAGTTTGAATTTTTTTATAATTAACCCTTTAAAAAATCAAATTTTGGGTTGTGTAATTTTGATTGGGCTCAAACTCGAACTGAGCCTCTGGCCCAAGCTAAAGTTTTTTGATTCCTAATCTAAATCTCAATCAACTCTGGTTGAGATGAGTAATGGGCCCAAGCTAAATGTTTTCGATTCCTAATCCAAACTTCAATAAACTCAGGTTGAGGTGAGTTGTGTTTAAATGGGTTTATTAACTTCATACGTAACAAAATTTCTATAGAGATCTTTGAGTTTGTTGTAGAGGGTCTTACATCTATGATAAATTATAGAGTTCAAATCACATGAGATATGTAAACATTCTAATTCCACTTACACAAGGGACAGTCTTGAAATAACTGATAAAAGTTTTTTTTTTTGACTATATAACATTGCAAATTCGAATTATAAAAACAAAATCTTTGTGAAAAAATTAAAAAAAGAAAGCCGTGTACATTGATGACTTTCTTTCGACCATTTCAAAACATATGACGCGTTAGACTTTTTTTTTAATTTTACTTATATAAAAATTTGATAATAATATTTGATATAAAAGAGAAAAGTAATATATTAATAATGTGAAAATCAAACTAAACAAATAGAAATTAACCTAATTTAACAGAAAAATTAGGGATTTGTCTTGGACTGACCAGGGTCCAATATCTCCTTAAGTACAAGGTTCCTAGCTCTGTTAATGGTCACGAAACACAAGTACAAATGCTCCTCCAGTTCATCGAGTTGTTGGCTAAACTCACAGTCCTTCTTCATCCGTCGCATCACTTCACCTCCACCAGCTTGAACACAATCCTCTCCTCTCTCTACCCAGAACCTAACCGTGTCCTTCATGTGCTCCATTTCATGGTTTATCCTATCAACAATTCGGCTAATCGTTTCCAAGTCTCTGCTCAGGATATACGTCCCTTTCGAAGCTGCATCAAGCTGACTCCACACTCTGGCTAGGCTCTTAGTGGAAGCCGAATCTAGGGAGAAAGATACGAGACTTGGAGTAGCCACCAAGAGAGCTAGAGCATGAGTGGTTACGATTATAACCAGTGAAGCTGTTAGAGCTACCAGGAAGATGGCTGAGCTATGTTTCAGCTTGGATTTTAGGTTCAATTTGGCTTTTGTTCTGTCGCGGGTCGATTCTAATTGCTTGAGCAATTTCGAGCATTGAGCTTGGATCTCCACGACCCGGATTTGAGATGAATTGGATTGGCCGAATGGGTTGAGAGAGTTGGTGAATTCGGATAAAACCCAAAAAGGGTCTGATTCGTGGAGTTGAACAGAGGTTTCGAAGGACCTGTACTTGATTCGAACATGGTCGATTTCTTTCAGTAACAAACCACAGAGTAGAGAGGCATTGGATGTTTGGAGGAAGTATTCAGATAATAAGGAGTGAACGGTGTCTGGGATATGGAGCAATTCCAGGGTTCGGGTCACGCTGGGTTGATCAGGGTCCAACAGGTGTTCGACGAAAAGCCTGTAAGATGGCAGCCGAGCTGCGGTGGTTGAGTCGACGGGACTTTTGTACGAGGAGCGAACATTTGTGTCCGACAAGGCCACGACACGTGTCCAGAACTCGATGTAGGACTCGGTCCTAAAAGCATTGGCATATTCTTCACGCACATCTACGTCGTTTTGATGGCTTGGAGCTTTTACTTCTGAAAAAATGCATAATTTATGCCAACATGACAAATTTAGTCTTATTTGAGTCATGTTTGGACTCAGGACTTGAGATCCGATCCGGCCCGACTCGTGATATTCTCACGTGACTTAAAATTTGAATAATTATTAAATAAAACATCATAGTATTAAATTTAATATGAGTCATTTCGAAACAGTATTTTTATTAGTTAAATCTCTTTACTAGCTAAAGGTAAAACTGCATATTATTAGAGTTTTTAAGATCTCGTGTTTTAACGAAATTCTTACTGGTGCTGTTATTGTTGTTATAATTTAGACTTAATTTAAATTTTATTAAATACTTATAAACATTGAAATTCAATTTAAATAATTTTTGTAAGACAATTAAAATTTGTTATCAAAATTTTTTATTTCAATTAAGTATTAAAGTTAAAATATCTTAGATTGAAAAACAACTTCTATCAAGCTCATCACTTAATTTCTTAAAATTTTATTTAAAATTTATTATTTATAAATTATTTTTAATTTTTAATTTATTCACTATAAGATTTTACCAAAATTAATGAATGTGATGACCAATAGTCTTTATTTTGTATTTAGTGAAAGATAGTCTTAAATATTTAGCTATATTTATGAACTATAATATACCAATATGAGCTACTTAAGACCTTCGTGTTTTTTAGTAATGTTTTAAAAATCAAATCAGAAGTTACATCGATATAAAAAAAGGATTATGGTTTAAACGGTTTAATTGATATTAGATTTTTATAAAATTAGTTAAAGATTGAATAAAATTGAATTATTTAAGATACGATTAAAATAACAATTAATTAGCTTATGTTAGCTTATAAAAATCGACTCATTAATTAATAAACTGATTGATTTTAACAAATGAGTTATTAAAGTAAATCGAATTGAAAAGTTGATCGATTTAAAGTTTTTATAATTAAATCGATTCAATTTTTTAATCATAACGAAAAATTACGTTTAATTATTAAAATGTTATAAATTATATATAACAATTAAATTAATATTTATAAAATAGTTTATTTAAAACAAATTAAAAATAACACAAGTTTTGAGGAGTACATACTATTGCAAGAAAGAAGATTCCTGGTGCCGAGACTAAGTCTTCTCTTCATATCTTTTGGTCAGTTTCAGATTTTGCACTGTAAAAAATAATAATAATTTAACAAGCATCAGTAATATCTTTTAATTATAATGAAATTAAAAATATAAAAAGAAGAATAAGAAAAGAATATAACTCACTGCATCAAATTTTCTATTTCAGTTATTCTATTCTAATTCTGTTTCGTTAAATCTTATTTATATATTTACGTGAAATTCACGTAAATGTATATATAAGATTTAATAGAATATGATAAGAACATCACAAACGAAACGGAAGATCTGATCACATAACTCACGTATATAGAGAGTGTCTACAATTACTTGAGAAGCAGAGTCTATGTTATATTGGTTAGAAAGAGGAAGTGAAGGAATGAAAGTACATATATATAAAAGAGAGTTCCATTAGTGTTGCTTTGAAGGTAAATGCTAGGCAAGTGTAGTGCAAGAAAAGATAATCGATAGCTTTCATCTTAACCAAACCATTTCTTCTAAGAAATGGAAAATAATATATCTTTATAATATATGCACATGGAAAATGTGCAGAGATGCAATTCGTGTTTCAATTAATCTAAAATCCGAAAGAAAAAAAAAACGTTGATTCGATCCAAGTATATTATATTTAAATTTTATATTATTAACGATAAATAATAAATACAAAAAAAGGAACAAAAAAAAGAAGTTCATTCTATTCAACAAAATACTCGCACCTTGATTTCATAATTTCGGGTCATTATTCCGACCATGATTGATCTACTTTTTAAATTATTCGAGTCCAACTAAACTTAATGTATTGTATTAACCCAAGAGGTACTTTCTAATATAAAAACCTATATTTAACATAATTATTTATACAACAAATAAAGTTTTATAAGTAAGAATTAAAATTAAAAAAACTCAACATTTTAGATAGTAAAAATAAATTTAGTTATAAATCAATTCTATAAAATTAAAAGTAAATTTAATTATTTAATTATAATTAATTTTCAAAATAAAAAATAAATATTCTGAAAATGTAAAATCATTTTTTTATATTACTTCACTTGATAGTAAAGTTTAACTCTTCGTTCCTATGTTAAAAAAAAAAAAAATCTTCTTCCCTTTCTATATATATTAAAAAAAAAGTCTTAAAGTTTAAAACGACATTTTCAGTACCAGAATCTAAAACCCTAGATGTCAGAAAACCCCTAAATTCCTAAACAATGTTAAGTCGTCTCCTTCCCAAACCCTCTCGTCTACGATTCGTATCCCAACTCTACTCTCGATCGGAGTTATACTCACTTGTTCCTCCTAGATACCCAGATTTCATTTTCACCTCCAGACCCTTTTCAATCAATCACAATGGCGATAATAACAACAGCAACGGCAATAAACACCGATCCGATCCCAACATCTGGAAACTTTCTGGTGAATTTGATGAAAATTCAGATACCCTTTTTCCCGGAGAGACTACCGGCAGCCTTGACGGTATTTCCGAAGCACCGTCGAGGGAGAAGGAGTCGTGGGTAAATGAGAAATGCGGCGGAGACGATGACGGCGACGTGTTTAAGTCCGCTGAGAAGGAGAGTGGAGGTGTTGACAACGATTGGTTAACGTCGTCGTCGGATTTCAAACCTTGGAACTTGAGCGAGGAAAAGGAGATTGATAATTTGTTTGTTGTTGAGGATAGTGACGTTCGGACTGAGAGTAGTGTGAGTGTGGAGATTGATCGCAGTAGAGAAGAGAAGTTGCTTGAGCAAGAAGAGAAGGAGCTCACTGCTGTTATCAAAGGCAAGTTCTTTAAACACTGTTGAACTGATTCAAGTTGATGGTCTTGATGTTGATTTTGGTTTCTGTTGACTCAACAAGAAATAATGATACTAAGTGAACTGTTATCTGTCGAACTTTTAGACTTTAATCACTAGACAGGAATGTCTTGAAAATGTTTGTTTGTATGCTAACAGGAGCTTCAAATTCACCTTCTGCATTTTGAAATTAGCATATCTGTGACTTTATATTCCTGGAGAACCGAAGTACATTATTGATACTTTGCATGATTCAAAAGGGAAATCGTGTTATCTGAGCTTGGGCTAGTCCTTTAGTTTATGGAGTGACTTTGGCTGAGTTAGATTCTGGAGCTACTTTCCTCGCTTTCTTCAAAATCCTATCACACGCTTGTTATCATGTTTGTTGGTGGACTAAGGCTGTTGCTGTCAGATTCTGTATTTCTCTCCGTTGGTTTGTCTCTGAAAAGATGTATTAATATGATGTTACCAATTTCAGGTCCAAATCGTGCATTTGGCGATCTGATTGCTGCATCTGGTATCACTGATGCAATGCTTGATAGTTTGATTGCCCTGAAGGATTTTGAAGGCATTGAGGGATTGCCTCCTCTAACTGAAATAGAGGACATTCGCTATGAGAAGAATACAAGAAAATCTGCTAGGGCCGAGATTGAACGTATGAAACAGGAAGAAATTGCCAAAGCTAGGGTGAGACAAGTGGATGATAAAGGAAGATCTTATGGAACAGGTAGAAGGAAGCGTAGTGTGGCTCGGGTTTGGATTCAGCCTGGTGATGGAAGCTTCATCGTTAATGATAAACAATTTGATACCTATTTCCCAATGCTTGATCATCGCGCTTCCCTTTTACAACCTTTCTCTGAGACAAAGACTCTTGGCCTATGGGATATCAATTGTACCGTCAAAGGTGGTGGTGTTTCAGGTAAGCTTAACGGTTTCAAGTTATACTAGTCATCTTCTTGGTAAAGTTTGTTGCAGGTTTGAGCATGGGGAAAAAAAGCAATTCCCTTCTTTATTTACTTCCTCATCTACAAGTTTTGAGCACACATGATCTTGTCAAGATATAGAACACCATTGACGAGTGAAGTGGGATAACTTTTTAGTTTTAACGATTTATTTGTCCAGATGATGTCCAGCGGTTGGTTCATACGATAAAATCTTGTCTTTTAATTGGTCAGAGACTAAGTTTAGCAATATTGCAACCCTTATTTTGTCTTGCAATTAATGTCCCAAGCTTTTCTTTTTAAGGTTTCAACGAGGAATTCTTTCATCAAGCCTTGATGTTCCCTTATACCCCCAATATTAAGCATAAGCTTCTGTCTATGCGCTCTCACCTCTCAGCATCATTGTCAGGCTTGAATGCACAAAGTTGAAATGATTCTCCTGATTAGATTTTTCCCAGTTTGATATTTTATATGTTTTAGGTTCTCTGAAAAGGGCGACTCAATTTCATCGATCTTGTGTAACTTAGCAGGGGAAGAAAATTTCCGCTGTTGCATTTTTAACCCGTGGCATCAAATAATTTAAGCTAAAGAATAAAGAAGATGGCAGTTCTATATGCATCTAGGGATATGTTTTCTGAAGGGGCATGTATACTGAATCTTCACCTGATAAAGTTCCTATAGTTACATTTCTCTTGATGTTAACCAATGGCAGGCAAAATTGATCAAATGATATTGTGGCAGGTCAAGTTGGAGCGATTCAACTGGGGATCAGCAGGGCATTACAAAACTGGGAACCAGACTTGCGTCCTCCACTCAGAAACGGTATGCCCTTGAAATCTCCTCTTCATGCTTTCATGCTCCAGATCACTTATCGTGACCAATTCTAAATATATTTCAGCTCGATCGAAAAGAACATCTCTTTGTGCGCTCTTCTTGATTGGGAAACTAAAACTTTTTGTCAAGTCGTAAATTGCAATTAGGATGTTGCTAAAATCCTTTACAAAGCATATTCTGCTCTGTACTTGACTTGTACAAGCCTCGTCTTACGGAGTTCTCTTTGTTTCTATCAGCTGGTTTATTAACGAGGGATCCACGTGAGGTCGAAAGGAAAAAACCAGGCAAAGCAAAAGCAAGAAAGAGCTTCCAATGGGTCAAACGTTGATCAAGTGGTGCACAACCCCTTTATTCTCCAGTGTCTGATGCATTCAAGGGCCAATGGCTTCAGGTTCACTAGCACACCTTGTGATATTCTTTTCTTGATCTTCCTAGAAAGTCTAAGTGCCTTTGGAAATTAATGGAATTGCTATTTGTAACACAAGAGTAGAGGAAGATTTGTGCAAGAAAGGACTTTGCCCTCCTTTGTGGAAGACATAAGAAAACTGTGATTGAACCCCAAGAGTTTAGACTAGAGGATTGAGTGTGTTTTCTATGACATTTTCCTGGGTTTAAGTTTGCTTAGAATAATGAAAAAGGGTATTTATTCCCTCAAATTTGTACATTTATCATGAATTATCTACTTCTAATTTGGCCTTACCATTGCAAAAAAAGTGATATGGAGTGGGAAATGGTTGTATATATATGAATGAATCAATTTTACACAAGGGTTTCAACAACATTGAAAAAAGAGAGAATATTAGATTATTTTTTTAATGAATCTTGGGTATTTTCTTTTTTAATTTACTTATATCAGGCAATGATTAAAAAATTGAATAAACTGAGTAATTTTTTAGTTTGGCTTTTAACTTTTAGTTTAAATTATTTTAATAACTCTTAGTGTTAAAAATGATAAATTTATGTATTAATTGGTCGATTTTTATAAACTAATCAAAATTTTAAATTAAAATTAATTAATTAAATTTATTTAATAGTTTTTAATTAAAATTTAACATCTTCAATAAATAAAGATAAAATATTAATCATATTTTAATTTATTTAATTTTATTCATTCTTAATCAGTTTTATAATAGTTTAATACTGGTTTAATCTTCCAATATCAAGCATAAATTTGCCCCTTTTTTGCCATTAGGTTACTTATAATCAAGCACTATCTTATATAATGTATAATGTAAGAATAAAGAAATAAGAACTAAAATTTTCATTAATAAATAACAAAAATTCAATTTTTATAATTTATAAGTAAAGAATAAGGTAACAAATTTACTCTTTTTAAATCAAATTCATTATCTCTATTTTTTTATAATTTTAATTGTTTTTTAAAAATTTCTCATATGCTTTTCTTAAGATATAAATAATACACATGAATTAATTATATGTTATTTATGATAACTAATTTTAATGCTTCAAGTTAAGCTTAATCAACTAAATCCCATTTAAATGAATAATTACTTATATTTATTTTAAATTATTACTTGCAGATTATAAAAATAACAATAATAAAAATAACTATGAAAGCTGGGCTTAACAAGAAAAAGGTAAGAGAGCATCATATTAACGGGACACTTGGTTCAAATTGGGTAATGATAATAAGCACGTAAATAAATATATTGAGAAATGATAATTGATATAATTATTATAATTATAAAAATTGGTTAGAAATGAATGATTACCATTATTTAATATATAACTTATTAATTATATTTTAATTAATTATATTTAACTAAAAAAATTAAAAAAGAGCGTCACTAAAAAATGATTGACATTTCTCTCTTACTCGAAGAATACATAACAATACCTAAAAATTAGATATTATAATATTATCCTGTAATAATAATATATAACCTACTGGTCCTTTTTCATTTCATAGTGATTCCAAACCACAAGCCAAGCATCCACTAACTTCATCATGGCCGAGTCTCTCTTTTCTCTTGACGCCGTTTTAAATCAAAACGACATGAGGACGAAGCAAAACCCTAAACCCTAAAGTCCACACTATATAAATCGTCCTTACTTCGCCTCTCTTCAGTCAGATTACTTCAGAGCCTATATTCTTTAAGTTCCAAGTTCCAACAGCTTTGGTCCAAAAATGGTTTTTCCAAGAGGTAGATAAAGCAAGATCCACCTCAAGCTGTTCATTTTGTATTAGTTTCTTGGGAAACATTGAGGTCACAATTTTGCACTTTAATTCTCTACAATTTTACAGAACACTTCTCCTTCTTCTTCCTCTCTTCCACTTACTTTATTATTTCTAAATCATATATTATGCATTTCTATAACTAGTACAATCCCTAAACAAGTCAGATTCAGATTTACACTTCAAACATCAAGAATCCGAAACTACATATACACTTTCTCTCTTTACTGTGTTTTTTTTGTAACTTCTAGACTTCCATATTTTTCTGCACTATACAGATTAACATTCTCTTTCATTTCACCTTACACTTTCCATTTAAGTTCATCTTACTCTAAAACAACTCAAAACTTTAAGATTAAATATGAACATCAAAGCACACTCATATATGGCTGCTCATCAATTTTCTACATATATGTTTTTGCATGTCTTTTAATATCCAACAACAACCTCATTTCATCATATAATTTCATTCTTTTCCCTTAACTCTAAAACATCTCAAATGCAAGATCAAATACAACAACCAAAAACAGAACATTACTCACAGTTTTTCATCACTTACTTGTTTCCAGCAAAAACTCCAACAGTAAGAGTAGATAAAGCTTTCGGTGGATGAAGCAAACAAAAATAATTAGTGATAAAACAATATTTATGGACTGGTTTCAGTGATGTATAAGCAAAGAGAGTTTTTATTTGGGGAGATCTTGCCACTTGTCACCCTGCATTTGAGCCATTTCTCACAATGTAATTGGCCCATTATTTCAACATCTTTCGAGTCTAAAATATCTCAAAATTTTAAAAATTCACCAAAAATTCTGAAATAATACTAATAGTCTCCAAATAAAATTTTAACACAAATAAGACACAATTCACATTTTATTCGCATTTATAAATCAATTATACCTAGAAAATGTCAACGAATACATGTACAATTATTTTAATGTATCAAAAATAAGTATTCACATATGTGTGAATATACAATGATGCATGAACGTGCAATGTACTTCTATTTCCTCACAGTACACTCAATTCACTATTCTGGAGTCTAGCCCCGAACATGAGATGTTACATCTTGCCCTTACATTCATTAGACTATATGTGTTAGAATGAATTAATTACAACAGCTATGAATCCCCTGTTCCTTTTCCGAAAGGTTTTCTAATTATTTTACCAGTTAGATAATGTCCAAAAGGTAGATCTATTTGACTAAGATTATCTAAAAGGCCCTCTTTAGCTAATTGACTTATTCGATTTTAAAAAATATAATATAGTCTAGCATGCCACAAGATTGCATCACAATTAGAAGTACTAGAAGATGTAACTAACTTATAACTAATATTATTATTAGTAGTCATACCATCTAGTACAATAAAATGTCGAACATAAAACCATAATCGTAAAAACCAGTTGTAAAGTACAAATCCATTCCATCATTATGGAAGTTTACATTAAAACCAAGTTTAACTAACATCAACACAGAAAGAAGATTTCATCAAATCTATGGATGATTGAACACTTCATGTGGGATCAAGGGTCAACTACCACGCATATCTAATTTGAATATGCCAAACCCTTGCACAACCACTTTGAAATTGTCACCTATATAAAACCATTTCGTTCCATGTAAGATTTTCTGGAACTCTATAAAGGAATCTCTAT